>APFE031561781.1:0-15668 GCA_000404065.3 Pinus taeda | reverse complement strand
TCGCCACCTCCATATCTTTTCTATCATCTTCTCTAGCACAAGGATGCTAGTAATCCTATTGTCAAGGCATCAAAGGAAATTGGTGGGAAATTTGGTGCATTTAAGTAAGTGGATAAGAGGGCAAGTGGATGAAGACACATGCAAGATGTTCATAAAATTGTGAGTAGGTCTAGAATGAAGTCCTTCAATGGGATTTTGATTGCAATGTGGAGTAGGATAAGGATATTAGGATATGGTTCGAATATTAATATTGAAAGGATGAGACGGAATTTTACTAGTGCAGGACGTTACCGAAATTTATGTAAGTTGCATGACATCAAGGGATTGAGGAATGATCCTACAAGAGTGCAGATTATTAATGATGCAATCATGGTTCTGGGTAGTATTTTGGAGACATAATTCAGTATATCGACTAAAAAACTTGAGCTTAAGCTTTCTCATGGTTTTTTTATTACATCACGGAGAAGGACAAAGAAAATATGATTTGGAGGGTCTATGAAATCTAAAGGGAAGTGCTGGAATTATAATATATAATGACGGGAAAGGAATATCTATAGACTATGTGGCATCAAGAGATCATGGAGTGATATTATGAGAGGATGGTTTGGTGAGGCTACAATTAAGATGCTGCATGGTTCTGACATGGCATGTTGCCTTCTTACCATTTCACTATTGAGCTCAGTGGTCCACTTCTACTTTGTAAATTGTTATAGTCCATTCACTATATACTTCCATCTCAATTAGGTAGAGGACAAATAGGGGAGTACTTGGTCGAAAAAAAATGGTATTCCTAAATAGAGAGGTAGGGATCTTAGATTGTTGTGCATTTTGCTGGCATGAGCAAAATGGATGAAGTAACCCTCATGCATAAGACCTCTATTTCCCCAGTGATTATTTCATCATCCAATAGATCTATGGCCTAAGGAATTCAATAATTTGTTATAGGCATAAAATGGAAATCCTAGATGAGTATGCTTAAAAACAAGATCTCAAAATTGAAGACAAGGTGGGGACCTCTACCAAGGTATGCTTGACTAAGCCCGTGACTTGATTGATCAAAATATATAAATATAAGATGAGATGAGAAATGTGCAAAAGGATTTCTATTAAGATCAGCAATGCATCCAAGGGAAAAATTAAAGGTTGATTACCTCACCAGAAAGGCTCAATAGTTTATGGGCTGATTGAGCTTGCCAACAAGATACCAAATTTTCACAAAGACCCTTTAACCAAAATTAGCTTGAGCATGTTAGGATTTGGATTTATGTTAGCCTTAGTTGAAAGTATAAATATTTTCACGGAGTTGAAAGGAAGATATCTGAATCTTGGAAGCTGATGCCAACTAGAAATGACTTACCCACAATATGCTTACACCTGCATAATGTATTATGTCCCAGGAATTTTAATTTCACTGCCTAGTCAAACCTTCATAAATAAAGGTTTAAGGCTTCTTAATTAAACATCATGTGAAAAGGTTTCATGTGATTAGCCCAAAGTCTAAACTTTAGTCAACCTTTATAGTATAATCTTATTCAACCCTCATAAACTATGGTTAATTCTATACGCTGTGCATATTAAACAAACCCCATTTCATGGATTCTGACTTTGGTTAAGCTTCACCTAACCCATAAAATCTTAATCCACATTATTTATATTATTCCTTGTATAATAGAAACACTTCATAAACACATGTAAGCCTTACCTTTCCACAAATCCATGACCTTATCACATTTACCGATGTTCACCTTATCGCGTTCAACATCCACCGTTGATTTCACTCCACGAGATCAAAAATTATCGCATGATCTCCATTTTTCCTCTGAAACTCAAACAAATTTAAATTGCGTTGATAAACACATCAGGCCTACTCAGAATATTAACCTATAGGAACTTTTCCAAGCGATTTCCATCTGATCTATCAACCCATGGATGGCCCCGATCACTGGAACTCAGCAAAGATTTAACCCCTCTATATAAACTCTCATCTGGTTTGATTTCGAAATTAAGCCCCATGCCTGTTTGTACATGATATGTGTCTGGTCACCCTTTCAACAGATGGTCTGATCCCCTTCGGAGTTCAACTGGATTAGTTTATCATTCATAAATTCATCGGGTCCATTTTCCAATTACTACTTATGGTTTTGAGGTCATGCGAAAACCACTTCCACCTACAAAAACCCCTAATCTTCATCATCCATTGCACTCTCCCTTGTCCGTTGATCTTATAGATCGAATGATTCTTGTGGATCGTCACTTCATTTCTTCATCCTTCCCTTTACTTCACTTTTATGTCATTTCTCAGTGATCTTCTATGGCTTCAGTTTTCTCCAGGGTTTCTAGTCTTTGGTTGTTTTGCAACACAACTCCCTCTTGGACTTAACTCTGCGTACTCTTAATCATTGTCACTCCTAAAATTCCTTTTGATCATTTAATCGGATTCAATGAGCAAACCACGATCCTTCATACTCCACCTCTTCTCCGTGCTCTAGTCGAACTTCACCTACATACATGTACTATGCATAGTTACACTAATTCATAGAAAATTCATAACTTCATTAATCATTACACACCAAACAATTCAGGAATCAAACTCTCTATATTGATAAATAATTATTTACATAAGAGTCTCTCTCTATCTGGTCTGAGTTTCTAATTAGTGGCCACTATTTTCCTACCTTCCCATAGGCTTACAATCAAACCTATCTAACTCTCAAACAAATTCCTAGTCAGCTAACCTCTAACTAGCTAACCCCTGACTATGCCTTTTAGGCTTACATTTATACAAAAGGATTCTAAAACCAATTCCTCGTTTCGATCTATAACCTTCTCAACAAAATCGTAAAATCTCTTCCTTATCTCTAAGGATCCTCTCTAGTTCCTCAAATCATGAAACCAATTCCTAATCTATGATTTACAACTGATTCCCAAATCTTTCAGCTATCCTAAATCTCTCATGTTCTCCAACATTCGAGAACATTTACAAATATGCATCACAATACTTAATTAATTCCTATTCTCACTACAATCACTTAAAAGCCTAAATAATTTCATTAATTTAACACTTAGGAAACCAATTTCCTTAAAACACAAGACCCCCTATGTCTACTAAAATATAATGATTTTTCTGAGATTAATGCTCCTGCATCAGAAATCAAGAGGGGATAATACTATATTCCTATTGAATGGTTAGAGTGATCAAGCTACGAGGCATACAAAATTCTCATTCAACATAACCTTCAGAAAAGTGATAAGGCTGAGAAGATGACATAAAAAATTTTAAGTAGACTCTAACACTCACCTTGAATTAATAACAATAGGGTATCTCATCTTGAAGAAATTTTAAAAGGAGCAAAATTCATGCAAAAATACCTTACCAAATCTTATCATGCCTCACTATTTATGATGGTTTCCCCTCTATAAAGAAAGAGTATTGAAACAAGTTCCTTTGACTAACAATTAGTAGTGCATAAAAATAATAGGATCCATTTATGTTTTCGGTGATAGGGTCCATAATAGTTTGAATCATGGCATGAACTGAAAGCATGTTATCATCTGTAAAATGATGATTTTTAACAAGAGTTTTTATGGAGGACGTTAAACCTTTCACGTCAGTTCAGACACCCTTGGCAAAAAAAAGAACATGGGTGCCTAATAAGTGTTGAGATGCATTTGAGCCTCTATCTTCACTGACAAAAGTCCAAATTTCGTTAGCCACAAATCCTAAGACCTATAGGAAGGATCGAGGTTTGAATAAGTCAAAAAACCTCACAAAAAGGTCTATTTCCTCTTGAATCCCTTGGTCAGACTCAAATCATCCTAATAATCATCATACTTTTCCCACAATTCTGAGATCAATGGATCTAAACATTGTTACTTTCTAATGAAGTGTCAATATGGCCCTCTTTTAGAACTACAACACCTCAATTTTTGTGCAAAGGCTAAAGCAATGAATTTATTACAAAGATTCAGATCTTTCTTCCTTGCTGCAACATACAAGAATCATCATAACCTACAAATCTACATCCATCCTTTCCCTAAAAGGAAAAAATAAAATTCCATAATGCATCATTATGCCTACCAATCTTATGATGGCCTGCAAATCAGCTACTCAAATTCTAAAGCAAACTGTGCCATCATAATCCTTGTGAAAATTTACTTCATATGGGTATACAATTGACCCCGCTATGACCTCCATCCTTACGCTAAAGGAAAAACAAGTAAAAGTTCATAATGTATCATGATACCCCTCAACCCAATGATGGATTGAGAATCCATTACTCAAATGAAAAAAAAAATATATTTTTTTGATCCTTGTGGAAAATCGGTTCAGATGAGTATAAACTTGACCCCATTCTCACACTGTAAAATCCAAGCCTCAAGGGAATCTTACAAATTCCTCAAATATTCCTCCTACGTCAAGGTTCCACACTCAAGGCTCTAAAGATCAAGGTTACACATGTTCACAGTTTCATTGGTTGTTGTTCCTGTTCACAGTTCCATACTACATACAGCCCCATTGTCGGACCACAACTACTTGTTGGATTGAAAATAAGTTTTTATTATATCCATTCGTGGTCGGTGTAATCTTATATGTTGGTGAAATTTGTATAAGTGTCGTTGACAAAAAGGGGGTCCAATGTTCAATACTCTCCCATGCTAACTTTGTTACCAAACGCCAACTTTAACTACCACTCGATCGACAGTTTGTTTTGGATGTTGTAATTTTTTGTTGGTGATGGTTTTGTTCAGTGCGCTAGTTGTTTGGGATAGCTAGTTTGGCCAGTGCAGGTTCAACCTTCACCAACCCTATTATATATATATATAGCAACCATTGGAAATTGTAATATGTGTCCATACCTATCAAATTTCAAAACCTCCCCCTGCATGATTGTACAATCATCTTTCTCATTGTACATTTCCATGTCAACAATTGAAATCATCAAATTACTATCATCTGAACATTGGTTCGGTGGTTTGTTAACCATCATTTTCGGTGTCAGAAGCCAATGTGGATTCAACTCCCACTAACCCAGTTTTGACTACACAAAAAATTACATATTTGGCCGGACACTAAAGAAATTCATCGGCAAATGTAAGTTATCCATTGTCCTAGCATTATGACCACCTCTTGTTGTATAACAGATATGTTCTTAACTGTTTTTAGTTTCCTATGTATTTTCGGGTCATTGTTGTTAGGCTAAATGGCATGGGTTCAACCCTCGCCAGCGTGATGTGGTGTTATGTTCACCAGTCGGTTGAAACCATGATTGTAACTGTCGGGCAGGTTAGCTAAAAAAAATTGAGCTGCTCAGTCATGACCTAATTGATCATTGAATGGGCGCCACGTGGCATGGCTTGACTGGATCACGTGGTCCCCTTCAATTGGTCCAAAAATCATAGTCACCTAAACATGTCACCTCTTTCGTGTATACCATGTCAGATTTCTATCACCTTTATATGTTAGCACGCGACTATTTTCCCATCACTGTACGGTCTGCCACATCAACACTGAATTGGCCCGCCACATCAACGCACTATCTACCATAACATCCTACTGACTTCATCTCTTGTCACGTTTCCTTGTCATGTCGCCTATATAGACTGACATGTCAATTGTATAGACTACCACGCGACAGTCAAAATTTTACTTTTACATCTTTCTTTTTGTCCCTAAAAGTTTATCAGGACATAACTTTTGCATAAAAGTTTGGGTTGAGGTCTCGTTCACACCAATGGAATTAGGATAACATGCTCTTCAATATGATTATTTTTTTTCAAAAAAAGCATAGACTTTAATTTTTAAGCCATTAGGGATCCAACTGGATCATTGTTAGCTCCAACTAGTCATCAGATTAATTCTTTTATATGAGGTTTCAAGCACCTCATCACCCATGCATTCCATCAAATTTCCTCAACATTCGTGTGTTATGAAATACTATATCGACATCTATATAAACTACCTTTATAAAATTTTATACGTCATACATTTAATGGCATCATGTAACTTCAATTAATGTAACCTAAAATTCATTACACATTTCAATCATAGGTACTTACCTCAATCTATGACAAGGAAATTGGGTGTTGGATTGCAACCCTCCACCCAACAACAAATTGGCCTGCATTGTGTCTTTCCTATAGCCAATCACCATTGAGCCATATTTTTGAGCTTGAGGAGGTCTTCTCTAAGGATTAAACGGATTATGCTAAGTTAGATGGGCTACCTTAGCCTCCACTTGTGTGTTCTTCCATAAAGACGATGGATGGTCTAGTCTGATGTAGTTTACAATTTTCAAAACGTACATTGCATAGTCTCATTTGATCTACAGTCCATGTGCCTGCTCCATTCACCGTTGAACCTTACACACCTCGAATTATCCTATCTCCTTTCTCTACACTCAGGCTTTATTTTTCTCATCAAAAACAATCTTCTCCCCTGCATATCTCCTTCTCACTCCCCTCTTTTTATTTTCTCCAATTTAGCTTGTTTGTAACTATAATGGCCAGAACACCCTAGCCTAATAGATCTGTGACATGGACCTACCTATATTCATTTATTTTTTTGTGTTCTAGTGGTTTGTTACATTGGGTGGCTAGCTCATCCTAGCATGTTTCCATCCACCAATGTGTTTCTCTTTGCATGGACATACGACTATTTTATATTTCTTTTTATTTATTATGATGTTGCAAAGTAGTGTGCTCTTGTCCTACATCCTTTCTAGTAATTAAATACATTAATTCCCTGTTTTCACAGCTTTCAACTTACATGGTTGTGACAACCATAAGAATCCCAAGCAGTTTACCTTCCTTTTCTATGGAATATGTGTCTCATGATCTCAGCTATTTTCTTTTAATCATTAATTACAATATTTAAATTACATGGAGAAGTGGTTGGGAGTTGTGATAGAAACAATATGTAAGATACCCAGGAAGGAGATGAATATCAATGATAGGCATTGTTGTAAATTATGTTATCATCTATTTTTTTTTGTCTTACTAGTATTTTACAGACTTTACAGAAGTGTAAGAATAGTAAAAAGTAGTAGAAAAAGTATGGACTGAAGGAAGTAATATCATATGGCCCAATTTTGTAAGACTTTTATTTTGAGCTACATCTCCTTCACATGTACTATCTTGTTAGTCTTTAAATCAACATTAAGAAAAAACAATCATGTGAAGAAAATAATAATTGACAAGTGACCACACCTAAAAGCATTAAATGTTTAAACTTTAGTAGGTGGCCCAAAAATTTGGAGTTTATCCAACCAATAAAGAGAATTAAGACTACTATTTGTTATGATGGGGCCTAGGGTAGAAAGTAATATGTCTTGTTGTGTTTAGCGACTTCGGGTAATTTTCCAAACTGTAAACTTGTGGAGTTTTAAAACCTTTCAATTGTAACCTCAAAATTTATACGTTTGACCAACATTCATTTGAGAGATCAAATGTCAAAGAAGAAATATAACATATATATTCACATTCCTTAGAGCTCAAGCTAATGGGTTGGTAATGAAGCCAAAAGAGAAATAAAATAAACTGAACTTGTGAATGGATTATGCACACATAAAAGAAACAGTGCACATGAATCAAATGTTTAACAGTTGAATTTCTAAGCCGTTGTATTTTGACATAATAATAATACAATAAAAAGCCAAGAACAAATTGAGAAGAAGAAGACATGTAAAGGAAAGAAAAATACACACGATTCATTCTAAAAGACAAATCAAGGTATCATAAATTTTTAGACTTCAAAGAATTATCTATAAGGTAATACAAGTTTCAATAAATTCTCATAATCGCACGAGATAACACAAGTTATTTTTATTTTTTAAATTAGTGATATATACAAAAAAAATTACAACAATGGTTTATGATTAAAAAAAATTATTTCAGTCGATAGGATTTATTGGCATATACCATGCAATGGGATTTTGAAAGTTCGATGATGACCTACTTACTAGCACAACTATATAATTAAATGGTATGTAAATGTAAGGAAAGTTCTATGTTTTATAATTGTTATCCCATTGCAAATACGGACATCACCCACCCATCCATGCTAGGGACATCCACCAAGAGCCCACGCTTTTCCCAAACCATCGAAATCCTACATGCTCCACCAACCTTAGCCTAATTATTCCCAACAAAAAGAAAGGGTCTGCCCCCAGATTTCACTAGCCTAATTTTAGAGCTCTCGTTTCCACCCATAAAAATTGAAACAATTCTCTCGAAAACAGAACTTCCAAATTGAAACTACTCTATTAGAGGCAATGAATTTACACGGTAAAAAGGGAATTTTGAGTTTTACCAATCGAGGAATTAGATCCACATATGAGGGAGGATAAGCTCTAGGGATAAGTGATCACTATTACAAAATGAGAGATTAGTGACTATGCGACTAAAAAAGCTAGTCACCACAATTATTTCAAGTGAATTACCACTAAATTTGAGCAACTTTAACTGAACCAACTAAAAACAACTAATTTAGTTTAGGGATAAAATATACGACTAGATAATAAGTGACCAACTATTGCTATATTAGCAAATGTTGATCGTCATTGGGATAAGAAACCTTAGGATAGGACATTTAAAGTTTTATTCTAAAGCAATTGACTCTCCCCCTTGTTCTTTTTCTATGTGGTGGTATGCAAAATATTCTTAGTAACCTGAACTTGAGTGTTAGAAATAATTGATGATAACAACGAAATTATTTTAGATGAGGATGGAATTCCTCCATATTTAGAGTTTGATCTTTATTGAGAAGTAAGGACAACTCCTATAAGTAAGGGAAATACTATCACCTTAAAAATGGTACAAAACCTATATTTAATGAGGTTGGCACCATTTTCACAAATAGTAGTAGCAATGATGTTCAAGAGAAGCATAATCATCTTATTAATGCATATGATATCGAATTTGGTTCATATTCTATCCATTTTCATTTTCTACTTATTTTAAGAGGTCAATAGTTTTCACTGCCACTATTCAATTTGGTTTATTGATCGTTTTCCTTTTCCATTCAAAATATTTTCTCACATGAATCACTTATTATGGTTCGCTTGTATCTCCACCTATATTCTCATTATGCGGAGTTGTCTAATTGTTGTAATCATTTGGATGCTTTTTGTCCTTTTGTGTCTTCCATAAATTTTTTCTATCTATTATTAGAGTAGGATTGTTGTCCATTTTACTTAACTAGGAAATAAATTTCATAACTTCTTCTAGAAATGTAATTAAATATTGTCTATGAAACCTAATGTAGTTGGATTTTAGATTTAGTCACATCGGAGGCACTTGGGTGGTGGAAATTCTTTTAACCAATTTATGTCAACTACAAGTCTATATATTTTTATTAAAAATTTAAAGTAAAAAACCATAAAACAAAAAAATGTTGTAAAATGAATTATAATTATTATAAAAAAATAAGAATATAAATTCCTCTTCGGGCCCTTGGGTGGGATCAATCTAATTCTCAGAATTGGATTAACCCTGCCAACGGGCCCAGAGCGCTCGACTAGCAAAGGTGCACGTAGCTTTGCCTACACAAGGCAATGCCTTGCTGAGCCCCTAGGGAGGTGTCACGGCCCCAATATTTTTTTTTCTTAATTGGGCGGGTGCGGAACCACCTAAGCTATTAAGATGTTCCATCGTTAACAATCTTTACGGACTACGCATTAAAAAATTAGAGTCTTTATGATAACATTAACACATTAGAAAACCATCAACAATGCTTGATAATAAACCCAACATAACAATATTAACACGGCAATATACTAATAATTCAATATTTCATTACAATGTATAGTTTACAACTTGGGAGGGCGACCGCCTGTGCACACCCGCATGGCGGTCTGCCAAGACTCCACCGAAACCAGTTACAAAACAACCCTCGTGCAGTCGGGCAGGCACACCCCATGCACGGCCCTTCGCCAATACTCAAATGTCCAACAGTCGTTCAGACGTCGGGCGGGTGGGCGCACCTCGTGCACGACCCACCGCTGATACCTAATACACCGTTGCTGTTTATCTGCTGCACAAACCGTTCACCGAGCGGGTGGGCGCACCCCCTACACAGCCCACTGCCAAATACCACACCCGATATATATCCGCTGCATGACCGTTCACCGGGCAGGTGGGCGCACCCTATGCACAACCCACCGCCAAATACAACGCCCGATATATACCGCTGCATGACCTGTTCACCGGGTGGGTGGGCGCACCCCTTGTACAGCCCACCGCCAAATACGCGCCTGATATATATCCGCTACATGACCCGTTCACCGGGCAGGTGGGCGCACCCCGTGCACAGCCCACCGCCAAATACAACACCCGATATATATCTGCTACACGAACTGTTCGTTGGGCGGGCGCAACCGCGCACAGCCCACCGTCAATACGACACCCGCTATATATCTGCATGAACTGGCGTCGGGCGGGCGGTCGCACCCCGTGCACAACCTTGCCCACACCTCGACCCGTGGCTAAGTGCGATACCGAGTGCACTACCGAATCCTGTATGCTGTTTCGTCCTTTCACAGCTCGGCGAGCACATCCACTCGCTGCGGTATCTGTGTTATCCTTGCTCCACCCTTATGAAAATGAGATGTGATCGATTTGATGATCTGAATGAATCACAGCCAGCCCATACTTATATGCTCCAGCCATGCATTTCCTTATTCAAGCCGACGCTTTAATTAGTTTGATGAACACCCCTTCGCCCATGTTTTACATGTCGGCGTGGGTTGTTCATCTTTTTGTTCTCCACCGCATATAAACACCTTCACAAGCCCATAGCCATCCGCGCGCTCATATGCGATGGTGACTCCACACTTGGTCATTTTCGCGAGGAGGTGGGGCACGCGCCTGGGTAGAGCCACAGGTCGCTACATTCTCCCCCACCCGAAGTCATTGTCGTCGCGAAAATTCCTGCTCTCCTCCTCAATTTTTGGTCATACTTCGCGATCTTGTCCTTCCATCTCCCAAATGAATCCTCCGTCTCCCAGCTCTCCTCCTCCAGTGCGTCCTTCCATCTGCAAAGAAATTGCCATCGTCGATGGCAACCAACACCAGTAGTTGTGAGACTCACAATCTTCTCCAACTCTAGTCCTGGCCTGTCCACAATTCCGGCTGGTCCTCTTGTCGGTTCAACTCTCTCTGGATGGTCTGAATCAAGTCGACATCGCTTCAACTGACTCACATGAAAAACTGGGTGTTTCATGTTCATATGGCGTGGAAGCTCCAGCCCGTAAGCAGCTTCCCCCACTCTCTTCTTTACTCGGAATGGTCCCTCGTACTTCCGTGTCAGTTTGTTCGTCGTCCCCTTGGCCGGCTGAAACTGCTCCATGGTGATCCTGAGGAACACCATATCCCCTACATCAAAGTGTGCCTCTCATCTCCTACGATCAGCATATTTTTTCATCCTTCTTGCAGCTTTGTGCAAGCGCAACCGTGCTAGCTCCAAGGTCTCTTCCGAAGCCTTCATGAGCCTCTTCGCATGAGGGTTTGTCAAGAAGCCTCCTGTTACCATGGTATGTGGTGCAACTGGCATCTGTCCATTTACCAACTCAAATGGGCTATACCCTGTTGCGGAATTCTTCTGAATATTGTGGCTAAACTGAGCAATATCCAAGATTTCGGGGCAATTCTTTTGATCAGCTGTCACATAATGCCGCAAGTAGTCCTCCAGTAGTGCGTTGATCCTCTCGGTCTGCCCATCTGTCTGCGGATGGTAACTCGAACTCATCAACAACTCTGTCCCGACCAACTTGAACAATGTATTCCAGAATCTCCCTGTAAATCGCGGATCTCTGTCTGACACAATACTCAATGGTATTCCCCAATACTTCACTATGTTCTTAAAGAAAAATTCCGTTGTCCGCTCAGCTCCACAAGGTATCTTTGTAGGAACAAAGACAACATACCTGGAAAAACGATCGACCACGACCATAATCCCATTATACCCCTACACCTGTGGTAACTTAGTGATGAAGTCCATCGAGACACTCATCCATGGTCTCTCTGGAATCGGTAAAGGTTGTAGTAGTCCTCCCTGCCTTTGATTATCTGATTTGTCTTGCTGACAAATGATGCATGTGTGTACATACTCCTCCATATCCTCTCTCATCTTCTCTCAAAAGAACCCTCTCTCTAATAGCGCCAAAGAATGACATTGCCCTGGGTGACCCGCCCACGGAGAGTCGTGGCATTCCTTCAAAAGGTGTCTTCTGAGTCCGGATGACTTTGGAACATAGAGTCAGTTCCCAAAGAACGAGAACCCCTCCCTTAGGAAGAACTTTCGTGTCTTCCCTTCCTTTACCTGCTTCACTATATTCTGCGCCAAAGCATCAGTCCCAACACTTTCTTTGATCTTATTCTGCATCTCCTCTGACATCTGAACTCGACTCCTACCCCTTGCTGCCCGGTCTTCTTCCTCCTCCAATGCTGCAAGTTGCCTTTTCCTGCTAAGGGCATCTGCCACTGCATTGTGCCTACCCGGTCGATACTCGATAGTCATGTCGAACTCTGCCAAGAAGTCTTTCCAACAAGCTTCCTTTGCAGAAAGCTTCAGTTCTGATGCAAAATAACTAGCTGCGATGTTGTCAGTCTTGACAACAAAAGGCTTCCCAATCAGGTAGTGCCTCCATATGTGAAGACAATGAATGATGACAATCATTTCCTTCTCATGGACCGGATACCTCCGTTCTCTATCCTGCAACTTCCGACTCTCATAGGCCACCGGATGCCCCTCTTGCATAAGGACTCCTCCTATGGCAAAATCTGAAGCATCTGTGTGCACCTCGAATGGTCTCTCGAAGTCAGGTAACTTCAGTATCGGTGCTGTAACCATCCTTCTCTTCAACTCATCGAACGCCTTTTGGCATTCCTCCGTCCAACACCACTTCTTGCCCTTTTTCACTAGGTCTGTCAGTGCTGATGTTACTTTGGAGTAACCTTCTACGAACTTCCGCTGGTAGTTGGTCATGCCCAAGAACACCCTCATATCATGGACATTCTTTGGTTCAACCCAGTCCTTGATAGCGTTTACCCTGCTCGGCTCCATCCATATGTACCCCTGTCCAATGATGTGCCCAAGGAACGGTATCTCTGTCTGAGCAAACACACACTTAGATTTTTTCAAGAACAGTTGATTCTCCCTCAGTGCCTTGAAAACCATTGCCAAGTGTTTCTTATGATCCTCCATGTTATCACTATGAACCACTATATCATCCAGGTATACCACCACGAACGAGTCCAAGTATGGTCGTAGGACATCATTCATCAAAGTACAAAATTTCGCAGGACCGTTGCACAACCCAAACAGCATAACAAGGAACTCAAAACTGCCATACCTTGTTACGATTGCGGTCTTCTTTTTGTCTCCTTCGGAAATCCGCACCTGATAGTAACCATGCCTCAAGTCTAGCTTGGAAAACAATCGAGCCTTCGCAAGCTTGTCGAAGCAATCTGCAGCCAATGGAAAAGGATACTTGTTCCTCACCGTTTGCTTGTTCAATGCACGGTAGTCACAGCACATCCTTAGCTCATTGCTATCCTTCTTTTGCTAGAATAATACTGGAGCTCCATATGGGGACCTTGAAGGCCTAATGAAACCGGCATCAGCTAACTCCTTTAGCTATCATTTCAATTCCTCTAACTCAGGTCCAGAAAACCGATAAGGTGCTTTAGCCGGGGGTTCCTTCCCTGGTTCAAGCTCAATGCTGTGGTCCACCGCACACCTTGGTGGAAGTTTTTTTCGAAGCTCGTCAGGCATCAAATCTGCATATTTAGCAAGCACATCAGAAATCTCAGCTGAAATCGGCGTCCCCTCTTCGTCACCGTCGACTCCTTTGCACACCACCGCATATGTCTCCACATCTGATTCCTTCATGGCTCTCTCCAAACTTAGTGCAGAAACATGCTGCACATTGACCTCCCTCCTTTGCCTGTGTGTGGGCAAAGTCCAAGTCCGTGTCTGCCCAACCAGCACCACCTCATCACAGAAGGGAACAACAATAGCCTTGTTCCCCTTCAAGAAATCTTACCCAAGTATTACGTCGAAGTCATTCATCTCCATCACTGTGAAGTCCAACTGACCTGTCCAGTCTCCTGCTTGTACCGGCACTTCGTGTGCCAAACCCGTCACCTTGGCCTTGGAGTTCACTGCCTTGACTTCCATGTTGGATGGAAGGATTGTCAGTCCAACAGCTCTAGCCAACCGTGTCGTCATGAAATTGTGGGTGGCCCCGGTGTCCACAAGAGCTTGAGTGGTTTTCCCATGAACCACCAAGTCTACGAACCCCAGGCTGTTCATCCACGCTTTCTCCATAGTCATATCCGCTTCACCTATCATGAGCAACCCAGCTCTAATACCACCTGTCATGCCCCCAATCTTTTTTTTTCTTAATTGGGCAGGTGCGGCACCGCTTAAGCTATTAAGATGTTCCATCGTTAACAATCTTTACAGACTACGCCTTAACAAATTACAGTCTTTATGAATTATAACATTAACGCATTAGAAAACCATCAATAATGCTTGATAATAAACCAAACATAACAATATTAACACGGAAATATAGTAATAATTCAATATTTCATTACAATGTATAGTTTACAACTTGGGAGGGCGACCGCTCACGCACACCCGCACGGCGGTCCGCCAAGACTCCACTGAAACCAGTTACAAAACAACCCTCGTGCAGTCGGGCAGGCGCACCCTATGCACGGCCCTTCGCCAATACTCAAATGTCCAACAGTCGTTCAGACGTCGGGTGGGTGGGCGCACCTTGTGCACGACCCACCGCCGATACCTAATACACCGCTCTTGTTTATCTGCTGCACGAACTGTTCACCGGGCGGGTGGGCGCACCCCGTGCACAACCCACCACCAAATACCACACCCGATATATATCCGCTGCACGACCGTTCACTGGGCGGGTGGGCGCACCCTGTGCACAGCCCACCATCAAATACAACGCCCGATATATATCCGCTGCATGACCCGTTCACCGGGAGGGTGGGCGCACCCCGTACACATCCCACCGCTAAATACGCGCCTGATATATATCCGCTGCACGACCCGTTCACCGGGCGGGTGGGCACACCCCGTGCACAGCCCACCGCCAAATACAACACCCGATATATATCTGCTGCACGAATTGTTCGTTGGGCGAGCGCACCCCGTGCACAACCTTGCCCACGCCTCGACCCGTGGCTAAGTGCGATACCGAGCGCACTACTGAAACCTGTATGCCGTTTCATCCTTGCCCGACTCGGCGGGCACATCCACTCGCTGCGGTATCTGCGCTATCCTTGCTCCACCCTTGTGTGAATGAGATGTGATCGATTTGATGATCCGAATGAATCATAGCCAGCCCATACTTATATGCTCCAGCCATGCATTTCTTTATTCAAGCCGACGCTTTAATTAGTTTGATGAACACCCCTTCGCCCATGTTTTACATGTCGGCTTGGGTTGTTCATCTTTTTGTTCTCCACCGCATATAAACACCTTCGCACGCCCATAGCCATCTGCGCGCTCATATGCGATGGTGACTCCACACTTGGTCATTTCTGCGAGGAGGTGGGGCGCGCGCCTGGGCAGAGCCGCAGGTCGCTATAGGAGGGCTCCATCACTGCTGCGCTAGCCCCGGGTCGTGGCGCCTTCAGCC
>APFE031561772.1:0-11778 GCA_000404065.3 Pinus taeda | reverse complement strand
TCATTATACATCTTGAGAGTCTCATACTGAATCCTGAGAGTTTGAAGTTTGGCACGCTTTACGTGTTCATCTCCTTCATACCTCGTGACAATTTTGTCCCATATCTCTTTTGCGGATTTATAGTGCATTACCTTCATGAATTCCGATTGGGATATACATCCTAATAGGGTATTGACTACGTTTTCATTTGTTTCATACTTCTTCTTCTCGTCTGCATCTATAGGAGTAGTTGAAGGAAAAGCATAGCCTGTCTCTACGATGTTCCAAACTTCTGTACCAAGAGATTGAAGATAGGTAGTAACTCTTGCCTTCCAATAATTGAAGTTTGTCCCATCAAAAACCGGTGGCTTGATAGATGCTTCCCTCTCGTAGTTGCTCATGACGAAAGATCTTCCTTCAAGCAATCAAGCTTCTTTAGAAGGACCTGCTCTGATACCAATTGTTGAAAATAATACTGAGAGGGGGATTGAATCAGTATTATCTAGTCCTTTTAACAATTCTTCCTTATTTATACTTTGAATTATTTTTGCATATCAGTACCATAAAACAATGAGCATGAACAAGAAAAACAGAAAGTCACATCAAAGAACACCAGATATAAGGTGGAAACCCAATGTGGGTGAAAACCACCTGCTGCAATATGTCTCTATCTTCTTTCAAATTAGAAACTCCTTTTACATGGTCTTGTACTGGTGCAGTCCTTTACCAGTACGCAGGCTGCAACCTGCAGAGAGCTACAACTCTCTCTCGTTTCCAGTCTCTCCTGGAAGGGAGCTACAACCCCCTACTTCTTTTCTTTCAAGGACCACTTTTCATAAATTTTGAAACTGGATCCATAAACATCAAATGATCATCAAGTACCAGTAAGTCACCCAGATAACCAGATCCACAATAACAGTAAACTAAACCCAGAACACCTTATCAACAAAAAGATCAGTCAACAAAAGATCTTAAGACAGATACGCAATTTTCTTTTCTCTGGCCTGCGTCGCTACGCACTTCACCTTTTGCTTCCTTGCATATACCCGCAGAGTTCCTTCTGTTGTGTCGCGTGCCCACACACTGCTTCTTCTACCGTGCTGCGTACAGTACGCACCCAGATGCACTATCGCGCCGCGTACTGCTACGTAGTCATGCACCCAGAAAGACTATCGCGCCGCGTACTTTTACTGTGCATACGCACCTGAACCACTGCTGCTCTACGTACCCACGCAGTTCACCTGTTTCTGCGCTGCGTACCCACACAGTCACCCTTCTTCTGCTCTGCATACCCACGCAGTTCGCCTGTTTCTTCTCTGCGTACCCACGCAGAGGAACCGTTAAATACCTGCGTACTTCAGATTAGGGCCGAATTGGTAGATCACCAGTGTGTTATAGTTTGACGGATGCCCAGATCTGATCAAGCGCTCGAGAGATCACAGATTCGCTTTCCACTTCACTTTCATATATATCAAGCTTTTGAAACAATAACCCAATATTTCAGATCTTAAGATATTCAACCCAAAAGCATGCACAAGCCAAACGAACTCCTTTGCTTTATATAGGCAAGCTCTTCCTCAAGTCATGGATCAATACCACGGGCCAAAACCATAATAACACAATACCGTCGGCTAAATACCAAGGGTTAAATGTAAGAAGCCCCACATGTGCGCGCTTTACTGCCTTGAAGTGTGTGCACTGGGGGTACGCACCTCATGAATGGGTAACCTGCGTGCCTGGATGCGGTCCCTGCACGGCGTACCTGTGGGTACGCATCTTCTGAACTGTTCTCCTGTGTACGTCTTAATTCTCATCATATTGAGAGCCATGCCATGGGTGTTGCCATCAAGTACAACATCTGTAACATATAACCATACCAGAAACATAATGCCAACATTCTTGTGTCAAGCTTGTTAAAAGATGAAATAAACCCCCTTTCGATTAGAGTATTTGATTATATCTTGTAAATTCCGAGTGGAGTATTTCACTTGATCTCATAAATGAACCTTCATTCTATCCATTGTTAGCACCTAGTAGTTTACTTAGGTGCATAAAATTAAGCTTGGCGGGCATGTACCAATAATTGAGTCATTATGTTGGGGGCATGCAAACTTATTCCAAGCATAGTTTGTCTTTGTTTCAAGCTTGTGTAAAAATGAAACTATTTTCAAGAATAGTTTCCCATGTGTTTAGGCTTATGTAAAAAATGAAACCATTCCCATTTTATCCCTTGTGATTGCCATTTTTATCAACCTATTTTTTTTAGAGGAACCTTTGTTTATTCATTCCTTCGTCAACATCTTCTTGGCCAATCATATGCTTTCACTTCGTTTTTACCCTTTCATGAAGGACCACTATGATGAGTGGTATTTTTAGCTAGACACTTGACCTTTTATGTGTTTTGAGCAGTTCCATCATGACCAGAACTAGTTGCTACCCTTTATACCACTCATTCCTCAAGGAGGAGTCCCCTTTTACCTCTTTTTAGAGTCCCAAAAAATGAAAAGGTTTTCAATCACTTTCCTTTTCAAACTCGTACAAGTAAATGAAAAATGTTGACTAAGTATAAGACTAACCATTTTCCAGACTAAGATAGACTAACTATGAAAACATATTACCTTAGTTTCACATGGCTAATAGGTAATATTGGGTCTTGTTTTCTACCTTTTCAGACCTAGGGAACTACCTACAAAAAGGGACATCTAGATTTTTCTTGTTTTCCTCTTTTTCAAACTCTCTAAACATGAAAAAGAAATCAAGTTTTCACCCATGCTAGACTCGTTGAAACATCAAACAATGATGGAATTTTCTAACATGACAAGACCGAACCACTCCTTCTCAGAGTTCGTTAAATTTACTCAGAGGGATTCCTCCAAAGAATGGACTTACAGATAAATCATATTTTATCCTCCTCAATATTTCTAAGAAATAAATAGGTACTAACGAATAGGGTTGGGAAATTCAAAAAATAGGGTACTCCATTTGTTAATGGAAGTGAGTGATTATTGAACAAGACACTCTTCAACTTCATCTGTGATTGTAGGGTTGGGTAATATTCTTATCTTTCAGTTCATCATAACTTCACAGAACCTCCATTTCAATTTTGCGTCAATGCTTCCAAATCCATTTAGTGTCAATAGTGTGTTCAAGAGAGGTAATTTAGTTCATATTTGTTATAATATTTGTAAGCCTTCATTCCATGTTTTCCTTTCCTATTCCAATTCGATATTAGCATCATTTTGATCATTTTGTCTCAATCATCATACCCGTTTCATGTCATTGATGGGGGATACATTAAGGCCCTCTTGCGATGGGTTTCTTCCTATCGACATCAACACATTATTGAGGAAGTTGACTTTAGAACACCCATCGATGCCTTGGTGCTTGCATACAACAATGAAACGTTTCCTCACTCCTGATGATAAGTTTACATCAATGGCCTTTGATTGGAATATTTTGTGTGGTTTTCAACACAAACTCATTTATTCACACCATATGGATTGTACTTCAGTACCTTGAGAGCCATTAACATCATCGATGGTTTCTCTCGCATCTGTTAACAACTTACATCATTAGTAAGTAATCAGATGGTGTCTACCATGTTTTACCTCACCTCATTGGTTCACATAGTTAGACTCATACATTGGTTGGTCGTGTGAATGAGATAAAAGACCCTAGATCTAGTTTTCGCCATCGAGGCTACAATTTCAATATTATATAATATCACTATGTATGATGGCTATCATCATACTGACATTGATCTGGTCATGAGTCCATCATTAGTCATCAATGGATATGTCTTTTGATCATTTTAGATGTTATGTTAGCTTATGTGCTAAGCATAGGTATACCTCCCTCAGAAAAAAGGATTTCTTGATGTAAATGTATTATAATAGGATACTTTCTTGCTAGTTGTTCTTCATCCCAACTTGTCACAAGGTAAATCACTTCAGTCACTAGTCATCATTTAGGACTTTGTGCTTTAGAGGGCTATTTTCTATAGGCCATTTTGTCAAATATGACCAATAGGCCTCCTAATGGGATTAATAAACATCATATTGCCCCTTTACATCATCATTGCACAAAGTCCTATGCATTACTTTGTCATTCCCCAGAGTTGCTGCCCTGAATTGCATCATCTAAGCTAGTTTTAGGACCAACCCACCTTGGCCTATTGCTAGAAAATGTTCACCTACATATTTCTCCACTATGGCCTACGTTTATCACCTATAGGTTGCTCCCATTTACACTTGCGTTGCTTCTACAGATTCACGAAAAATAGAGAGAATCTTGAAGCCTCCATTTCTAAAAGCTTCCAAGATCTGTTGTAACCATTTACCTCAGATAAAATATTTTGATCCTATCCTATCCTACCTTGGAGTTTCCATCGCTTATCCTTAGATATCATCCTCCTATGAAGAGTGGATCTCAATCCTAATATTGGAAAAAGGATAAGAACTCCCAACTTGCTCCACTCCTTTATATATTTACAACCTTCCATGTGCAAGAGCCTGGATTTTGGAGAGTGATTTGTCCCTTATTCTACCATTGTGAGAGTAATATTTTCATGCATTTAGTGTGATTAGAGGTACACTTTTTGACAAAGGAAGGACAAGTAAACCAGTTGGAGGAGATCTTCTACAAGATCAACACGTGTTTATGGTTTCATCTCACTCCATTTATATCAATATAGTATTATTGTTTTTCCTATATCTGAATTCATTATTTCATATATTTCAATACCATGTGGATATGTTGAATAAAGTAGATAAATGATGCTACATAGATCTCATAATTTCTTGACTTCTAAAGTTTGGTTGTGCAGATTCTAATTTTGGCAGTTGGGGTTGGAATTGGAGAATTCAAGCAAAATAAGGAGCGAAACATGTGATCAATTCCAAGTAGGTTTCATCCCTTCATCTACATACTTTAGGGAAAACATTGGGTCCTTTATTTCTCTAGTTTTCTATGTTAGCCGCCAAACCTAGGGGAGATACTTTTGTCCACAATCTTAAATCCTGCATAAGACATGCTATAAACATGATGTTGACACCTTTGACTCATGATAATATATCTTATGACTTAATAAACCCTAGAAGCATGAAGAACATGTTATTATTTACAAGACCATCAATAAAGATGACAAAGCCCATTCTTTCAAATAATAACTTTTCCGTTTATTATTTGGTTTGTTAGATAGAATACATATTGAAATGAGTGCATAATCAATTATGAAGACTAAAACTAGTTGCATTTCCAACGCTAGAAAAACCTCATGTAGAGATGGGATTTAAGTTGCACACATGAAAAAACTATGTTGTAATGGGTTGGATAACAAATAAAAAAGAAAGGCTTGAAATGACAAAATAAGAGCTAAACTTAGCTAAAGTTCTAAATTACAAAATTAGAATTTCGACTTAGTTTTTCATATTAGGACAACATATCATAGATAAAAGGTGATCAAACAACCCCAAAAAGACTTAACAGAAATTGAAAAAAATAAAATTAATGAGATTAAAACCTTAGTGAAGTGTAAATAATGAGTTAAACATAACTAAAGTAAGAAATTGAAATTATCAACTCAAAATATTTATAAGAAGAATTGACCAACTGAGTTTGTTATTGTTGGAGTAACATGATGTGTACTATAACATGCAACAAAGTGTAAATCAGAGATGCATTAGGTTGTGCATGCATCATAGTTGGTTTCAGAAAGGTGTGTGAGAATGCAAATAATGCATTGGTGATATTAGTGATGAAGGTATTTATGGTTTGTGTTCAATAGAGATCAGAAATTAGTGAATAGTATTTTCTGTAGGTGTTTTTAGGGTGGAAATTTTGATATAGGTGATTCAAGTTTGTTAAAGAGGGATGGGAAATTATGTTAGAAGCAAAAATTTCTTGTTTATCTGAGGTTGAAAATAGTATGAGATATAAATCAACATGGCCCAAAAGGTGGATCTTTCGTTTCAAAGGTTGAAGTTCCTTCTAGTAGTGGCTAGTAAAAAATCAAGGGTTGGAGCTCCTTTTAGTAGTAGGTAATAAATTAGGGGTTGTAGCTCTTTTTAGTAGTAGTTGATAAATCAACGATAACAATTCCTTTCAATGGTATTTGATAAAAATATTGGTAAGAGATCCTTTCAGTGGTAGATGAAAAATTGGGGAGTCATAGCTTCCTTCAGGTGGCATTCTGAGAAACCTGCTAGTAAAATCTTGCAAGAAGTGACATAATGGCAAGTTGTAACTCATGTTTTTAAAAGGAATAAAGAAAAATATTATTGTCTTTATGCATTACATATGTACATGATGTTCATGCTGATTTAAGACATTTCTTACATGAGTGATTGCTAAGAAAAATAAAAGGTTTAATTTGGAGAGAATTGTATATTTCGGTCACACTATTGATTCACCCCCCTCTTAGTAATGTCCTGGATTATAACAATTCGTATCAGAGCCAAGTTCCTTTAGGATTAGTTTAACAATTGGAAGGAATAATAGGGATCATGGAAAACCATAATTGGATTTTCTGAGATGGAGTTACATATTTAAATGGATCATATTATACAACTTGGGACATAAGAATGGAAATCTACCTACAATCTCTTGACTTTGATATATGGTTATCTATAGACAATGAAATTACCGACAATGAGTTTAATGCACAACCTACAGAGGAAATCTTAAAAGTATTGACTAAGTCATACCTTGAAAAAGTGATCTACTATGAGACTTCCAAGGAGATATAGGATAAGTTGTATTTCATATATGTTGAAGGCTCTCAAGCTTCATGTGACATCAAGGGGCCCTCTTTGAAGAATGTAGCACACAATTTGTCAAAGAGGTTCAACGATATTAAATATCACGAATCATAAAAAAGAAAATGATTCCTCAGTATCAAATGGACATGCTACTAATCATCAGTGAAATTATTTAGAGAAGATGTTATCTACAATTGATTTGATGTTATGTTGTTATTGTAGAAAATGAGGCCATTTATCTTCTAGTTGTTTAATAGAAATTTCTGATGAAGGAGATATTTGAACATCTAATGTTAGTGAAGAAGGGACTACTTTAATAGAAATAACAAACTTATAAATAATTATCAAATAGGATAAGTGTATTCCTACTAAATAGGAATATATAGTGTCTCATGTGTCTACAAAAGTATCCCTGGACTCAAAAAGGGATCAAGATATTGAAGAAGCTGAAAGTGAAATAGGCACTGGTTATGAAACTAGTAGCTATTCTACTAAATTAGTATATCTTGAAAAAAATATCTATTTCAGAAGGACATTTATATCTATGTTTGATGAGATCCAAAGGGTTATAGCCATAAATTAAAAAAAGGAATCCAAGATCACTGTATTAAAAGGTCAGTTATCAAAATATCAAAAGCATGAGAAGAGATTTGAATATTTGAAGGATTTTCTTACCTCTTCTAAATATTATTCTATATTGTAAAATTGAATCAAATAAAGAAGAAACTCAGTAACACAAAGTTTGAGGGGAAATTTATCCAAGTTCTAATTTTTGCCAAAGACAAACAATGCACTTATAGCTACAACAAATAATGAAAAAGACAAAGGAAATAAACCCCTATAGTGTCTTAATCATGGAGAAGGAAATTACTCTTCTAAGTGTCTAGAAAATAAAAAACAACAACAATAAGAAACTTCTCAAGGAATTAATTTAGAAAACCACACACATAGGTCCTTTTCCCCTCAAGGAAAATACCTTCAAGTGTGAAATGTATGAAAGAGAGCATGTAACAGTCCAAGAAATGGATATGTTAGTAGAAACAAAGGATAGGGTAAGAATTCTATTAATGCCTTTTTTCCTCTCTTAAATAATGTTGAATGCTACAAGTGTAGAAATTATGGGTGTTGGTGTCGGTATCTTCATCCCTCCATCAGTGATCAAATTTCTCTTTTTGCATGCATTTTAGTTGTCCCATCCAATCAGTTGCATTCCATTAGGTCATGGATCAACTGATGGTAGTGGTTCATTGTCAATTTCCCTCATGTCATTTACCTACTGGCCTATTTTCACATGTTTAGGTCAATTGCAGTCATTGTTTATCATTACATTTGCAAAAATCATTTTTAGGGTTTTAGATCTCATTAGGTCTAGGGTTTGTCACCATGGTAAAAAAAAAAAACTTAATAAATGGTCAGCAGGCACATGAGGAGGTCTAATAAGTTCATAAAAATACAAATTCACTGATGATATGCTTCATAAAGGGTTTTTACCTCAAAACTCTGTTTTGAGGTAAAAACATGGTTTTCTCCATTTCATGTACAAATTTTATGTAATTTTAATGTTTCTATATGTAGTAAGTTCCAGCTATTGACCTTGGTCACCTTGCCAACTCCAACCACTGCAAGAAAACAAAAACATCAATGCATCAATTCATCAAGTGATCAAGAAGAGTCAAATTGCAAAATAAAAAATAGAGTTTTTAAAGCAAATTGAATAAGAGTTTTGAAAAGTGGGTTTGTAAATAAAAAATTAAAACCAAGGGGATATAAAGTTCTTCTTTATGTTTGAAAGTCTTCATTTTGTGCAAAAGAGTGAGCTAATGGGAGAAAATCGGGTTTGTGTAAGAAAGAGGTGAAATTCATCAAAAAACATGAACTTGCACCGACGCTATGCACCTGGGCACTGGCGCTATGCACTTGCCTGGCACTACGCACTTGGCGTAGGTTTTGAACTATATTTTGGTCGTGTGCTATGCATATAAAGTGCGCTACGCACCTGGGAGGCAGTGCTACGCACTTTCCTGTTGAGCTCCAAATAGAATTTCATCATCTTCCTTTGCCTCCAAATGCACAAGTAACCTCTCAACAAGTAAGTAAAGTCTCACATCTAGTCTAGCAAGGGATTTTTTCATCTGTGGTGGTGATTTGTGTGTCTAAAAAATAAACCCTAGCTATCTCTAAAATTGTCTTGCCAAATTTGCATAGGGTTTTGTTTTCTGTTGTTTTAATTTCCCTTTCATTATCTTCCTACACTCCATTCCCTTCCCTTGCACTAAATTTCCCTAAATCCCTTCCTCTTTCCCTCTCCCAAAATCATTGGCACTCACTCCCTATTACCAAACCCTAAACCCTATACGTTATTCCTAAACATTAACCCTATACATTCCCAAAACCCTAATTCCCATTTCCTATTCCCTCATTAGATTCCTTCCACCACAAAAACCCTCATTTGAAGTCATACAATAAATCAATCCCTAATTTCCCAAAAGAAAAATAGCAATCACCCTACTCACCTTCATACTTTAAAAATCTCTTCATACTCATCATTTTTCACTCCAAATTTGCATGTATGGAGATAGACTCGGCATATGAGAGGGATGATGAAATTGTTAGTGATTCTTCCCAAGAGGCTCATGCACCAAGAAAACCACATGAAGGAGGAAAACATATCTAGGAGGAGCCGAACACTCTTACATTGTTACTTTCTTTCCCTCTTGCAGTAACCTGTTTTAAAAATCAGTCTTGTTACTAGTTTTGTGAAATGGTGGGGAGGGTGAAATATCACCATGAGCTTGCTAGGTTATTTATTCTTCATCTTCATAGTGGCTAGGTGAACCTAGCTGGTTTCTCCTTCACCTTGACACCTGAAACCATAGCAGTAGCAACAGGAATCCCTAATGTGGGTGAACAGTGGAATTAGGGGCAGCATGTGGGTAGAGAGGATTATGAGCCTTAAATCAAGGCTAGTTATTGAAGGAAAATCAATAGGGTCTTTCCTTTCAAATACTTGCACGATACTTATGCTCCACTCATGAAACTCATCATCAAATACTTGTGAGGGGAGGTTTTCCAATCTATATACATACCATGTCAGATTGCTGATGCATTTCACAAGAGTGAGGATGATGAGACTGAAACTATAGGTGTGCTAGTATTTGTCACTTATGAGAAAGGAACAAGGAGGCTATTTGCAACTGCCAAACAAGTATTATCTCCACCAGGGGTGGAAGGGGTCTCATTTTCTTCACTAGATCACAAGAAAATGCTATCTTCACCTGGGGTGAAAGGGGATTTGCCTTCTTCTTCAGCAGAACAGGTACAGGACAAAGGAAAGCAACAATTGCATGATGAGGAGCCTTCTGAAGGGCAAGACAGAGATTTTGTCTTGGTTGATGAGGATGACATTGATTTAGGCCCTCAAAGCTCAAAACTCAAGGATGTGATCATAAAGGAGTTATAAGTTGAGATCCAAGCCTTGTCACTTGACCTTGAGAGGGATAAATGGATCATTAACTTCCTTGAGAAAAAGGACAAGCGACTGTAGGACAAACAAACTATCATGGAGCTGCAAACAATTAGAGAAAATAGGCAAGCCACAAGAAGAAGGAAAATCAAAATGACACCCCTTGAGCAAGAAATTGAGGCTGACTGGGAATCATGGTTAGAGAGGGAAACATTCACTTAGAGAAATTCCTTGAGAAATCTAACAAGGAGAAGAAAAATTTGCACCATATGGCCTATCACTACTTGACCCGGAATAAAATTTGCAAAACAAGGGTAGAGGTTAAAGGCCAAACTAAAGAGAGTTTTGAGGAGCTAAAAGGAGAAAGATAATCTCAAGATCTTGGTTGAAGCATAATTGGACTAGCATAGCATATAAAAAGGATCACTCATGCCAATTTTCAAGAAATTTGGTGAAGTTTTTGTCATTTTTGAATCTTTTGAGGCAAAAAATAGTTTTTTTAGCAGGTGCATAGCGCCACCGGTGCTACGCTTTTGATGGGGGCCTCCATTTGAAAAAAACATTACATTTTTGGAATCACCATGAAATGCTATGCATGCTCAGAAATGGCTGAGAAGCTTTTACAAGTCCTAGACCTCCAAAAGGGCCAAAAACACCCAACAAGTACCCTCTCTGCCACGTTTTTGCCACACAGGAAGCAGTCTTGGGAGATTGCATTTTGGGAGGGGCAAATGGACTCCAAATCAAAAAATTCAAGTTGTCCCAGAAAGTAGACTCACCAATATTTCTGATGAGCTATTCTAGACCTGATTTTTACTTCAAGAAGCCTTCCAAAACTAGCCTGGAAAAAGCACTATGCATAGAATCAGTGGTGCTACGCATAGGAGAAAAATTTGCCAGTTTTGCCTATTTGCTCAGAATTTTGCCTAATGATTTGGCAGTTTGACTTTTTCTTCTCTCTTTCATAAATTCATGATGTAATATGATGTAACTTGATGTACTATGATGTAAAAATGATGAAAAATGACTTAAGGAGGTAGATACATTAGTTTCCATAGTTTTAGAGGCAAGTTGTTCCACTGCTTATTTTTCAGTTCCTAGTTTAGATGTTATTGAAATTGTAGAAATTTTGAATAACTTAACACATATTCAACAGAGATTATCCTGATAATGTACTATTGCGGAAAACATACACAATACATAAGCTCCTCTATGTTGATCATCAATATAGCAGCATCAATAACAATAAAACATCAAGAGCATTCACACATTAACACAGTATGTATCCCGGGGAAAGCATCTCGCTAAAAACCCCAACTATCTATATATTAATGAATGAGTCATGTAACATTACAAAGTACAATGCTTATCACAAGCAATCCAGTACCAGCTCCACCTGTTACACACAATACAGCTCAGATCTGAATCAATCACTGGCTCAAATCTCTTCCGCTGCTTACCTGCCTCCGCTGCTCAATACCTGCACAAGAACCGGTGATAATTCCAAGGCAGCCACGTCTTTCCTTGGCTAAATCACGTATAAACAAGCTACAATACGTGCAAACTCATTGGCATACT
>APFE031561769.1:33890-48292 GCA_000404065.3 Pinus taeda | reverse complement strand
CTTAGATCACCCAACACTATGAAGTTACACCAGAAAACCAACAACACTTCTCTACAAGATACAAGGTTCTAGCCTCTAGATCTTTGTGATGAGGGATCCATATATAGATGATTGTAGGGGGGTGAGTCAGCTTCTGGGATTTTGATTAGTGTCCTCTCCCTGATAGTTCTTGATTCCACTTGGAGATTGATGATCTCGTACTCATCCCTGGGCGAAATCAGATAGGCAAGTGTCAGAGGGGAAGTTTCTGGAAGATTCTATGATCCTCCACCTCGCAAACTGTCTCTTCCATTTGTCCATTCTCGCCCATTGCACCCTACAGAGGGGCCATCCAGTATGCATCGCACCCTTTACACTAGGAAGGTGGTATGCATCACACCCTTTGCACTGGGCATTTTGTATGGTCCAGTTTTGACCAGTTATGAGCAGTTTTCTGTGGAGAACTTCTGGGAGATGATGTAATCAGCTAACCTTGTTCCGTTAGGTAGTGAAGCAAAACTTTTAGGGACTTAGGAGCCCTTAGTTTTTGGACATTTATGATTGGGGTTGCAGTACCCAAAAATGTCTATAGCATGGAGGAAGCTTTCCCCACCGAAATCCCTTGATTAGTGGATCTGCTCCCTTGATTGGTGGATGTTTTTGGGAAAACTAGTATTCCTAAAGAATGCTAGCCCTCTAGGTTTGGCAGCTACCCTAGAAACAACATTTTAAAGCAATTCAATGATTTTTCCTATGTGTAACAGATAAGAGAAAGATAATGGAACCAATCTGGAACTTCTGCTTAATTCCTTGCTTACTCTCTCTCTCCTTTGGTAGATCTTGCAGCTCCTCCCCGTACTTAACACGCTTGGAGAGTACCTGCACAAGTACAACAACAAAGAACCATCAAAGCATCATGATCTATTACAACATAAACATTACAGAATCAGATATATAATGAACAAATGATAGCATTCACAATTGCACAATCATATGGGAGAAAACTTGAAGAGCTTTATTAATAGAAAGGAGAATTACAACCCAGTTGTTTGATCTAGCGCCATCCTCCCAGCTTCAATCCTTTTTCACCTCATGAAATAGCAAGATCACTCCAGCAAGAATACAATGCTCTCTTCTCAATGAAAAACTATCAGCACTTACTTGCAATTCACCACCTTTTAGCCTCTTGATCTCTTGGATTGGAGATCCATTTATAGATGTTTGCAAGGGTGTGAGTCATGCATGGGGTTTGATTAGTGTCATTCCAGTTGTTACAATTGGTTCCACAAGAGAAGGGATTGGAGATTTTCTTAGATCCCTTATTCATCCTTGGGCGAATTCAGAGAGGCAAGTGGCACAGGAGAAGTTTCTAGAAGATTCCATGAGCAACCAAATAGCAAACTGATCCAGACATTTGTTCATCCTCACCCATCACACCCTATAGAAGTCCTAAACAGTATGCATCACATCCTGGCAGTGTACCACTTAGTATGCATTGCACTTTGCCAGTGGAGCAGTCAGCATGGTTCAATTTAGGGAATTTCTGGATGGTTTCTCAGATGGAACTTTTGGGGAATGATGTATTCAGATGACTATGTTCCTTCAGGGTATGAAACAACTCTTTTAGGGGTTGATGAGCCCTAAAACATCAACATATAAGTTTGGGGTTGATGTGCCCAAATATGTCTATAACAGTTGCCCCCAAAGCATGAGGTCGTAAATATTCATGTCGAGTGAAATGCTTTATCATGAGGATTCGATGTTTCGAACTGGAAGGTGACCTACATAAGTTACAATACAATACATCATCATAATATGATTTTCATGATCTAGCTGAGGGAGGCATTCCCATGCTCAGCTTTATAGATTTCATTTCATGTACATAGATCAAATAGTTGTCTGCAGATACAGACTCGTGATTCTACAGATGTAGAGTTGCAATCCATGATTAGGATGATCATCTGTGTAGAGCCTTTGTACATTTGATGTTTTTATATCACTGAATATATCACAGCCCAGATGGATGAAACTAGATCTGAGGTCTTCAAACTCGTTCAATCTTCGCTCAATGTATAAGTCAATCCATGTGAAAAGATGTTCTGAAGTCGAACATGGAAAGACATTGCCTGATTACCAGCCAATGATGTGAGCTGTTAACAAACACGAGAGGAATCACCGATAATGATAATGATCCCCAAGGTACTACAGTACAATTCATGTGGTGTGAATACATGATCCGATTTTGAACACCATGCAAAATCTTTCGGTCGAAGGCCATTGATGTCAACTTCTTGTCGGAAGTGAGAAACTTGCCATTGATGTATGCAAGCTTCAAAGCATTGAAAGGTTTGTTTCTAAGCAACTTCTTAGATAATGAGCTGAAGTCGGCAAGAAGTGATTCATCATAGGAGAGCCTTGAGGTATCCCACATCTACGACACGAAACGAAGCAAATGATTTCTGGAGGTGAAAAATGAACTGACGACACAAGGTTTAGGAATGGCGGTCATGAAAAATGAAGGTTGGAGGTGTTGCAGTGTATGAGACATTAACTGGATGGTGATTTCTCAACTGAATGACTTCTCTTGAACATGTCGGCAACACTGAGATGAATTGGTAGCATTAACCCCAAAAGATGGATGGTATGAAAGACCAATGGTATGATGACTGGTGAACGGAATAACCCAACCCAACTCAATAATGGAGATGAAGTGAAAGTGTCATGTTCAAGAGCAACTTGCTACCATGAATTCTTCAAGTTTTTTCCCTTTTTCCCTAGTCACTGCTAACCAATACCTCTTTATTTTTGTCAAGCTTGAGGAGGATAACATATGCTTGTTCTATAATTCGCCCTTCGGGAAAACTTGTCACTATTTAATGTTTTAACGAGTCTAGCGACAGTGAAACTTGGTCTCGTATAGATAGACAAGTTTGTCGCTATTGTTTTAATGAGTTTAATGACAAGGATAACTCGGTCCTTTTCATTTTTAGAGAGTTTGAAAAGGGATGAAAAGAAAACTCCATAAGTTCTTTTTCGTAAAGTAATCCCTCAGGTCTGAAAAAGGATAAAATAATACAAGAGGGATGACATTTCCAATACTTTAACGAGTTGGAAAAGCCAAGCGCTTGACGATATTTTCATGTTTAATGAGTCTGAAAAGGGTTTAAAGAGGACTCTATAGTTTTCTTTTCATTTTTGGATCAAATCTTGAAAAGAAGACAAAAGTTTGCTTGGTGGTCAAAGATGTTCAATTCACTGTTTAGCACATCAGATTCTTTCATCAGTCGTTCAACCTGCTCAAAACTCCATCAAATTGATTAGAAATACATATATATATGGACGAAAAATGAACCAAAGCTAAAATTTTGAAGTACATGAACAATAAACATAAAAAGTAGTTTTAGCATTTCATTTTCATCATTTCATTTCGAATTTGGGATTTGGAGCTCTGAAGCGGTTTTACCCCTCAAATTTCACCAGTTGATTTTGGGAGATCCTGTGGATCATTCTCCGCACCATCAGGACCAGGTAGGAGCTACCCTCAAGCTCTTCATTTCCGTTTCCTCTTTTCTCAATTATGGGCAAGTTTTTTCACTTTTCTGGGACCCTAGGGTTTAAAGATTTTGTTCGCCAATCATCGCACCTAGCTTGTATCGAAAGATGCGATGCATATTGAGCTGCCAACAGTGTTGGAAATAATACTGAGAGGGGGGGTGAGTCAGTATTATAAATTTAACATTTTTCATTTCCATAGACAAATTGATATACGCTACTTCTGTTAATTAAACCTACATATATACGCAATTGTGTTTAGAGAAAACTGCGTATATCTTGCAGAATTATAATTTTAGTTAGCTGATCTTAATCTGTGTATCAGAACCATAAAACAATAATCAAGTGCAGTAAATAGTACAAGCAATCACACACATGAACACAAGATATAAGGTGGAAACCCAATGTGGGTGAAAACCACCTGCTGCAATTTGTCTCTATCTTCTTTTAATAAGAAACTTCTTTTTACAATATTTATGTACTGGTGCAGTCTTATACCAGTACGCAGGCTTCTACCTGCAGAAGGCTACAACCTTCTCTTGTTCTCCAGCTTCTCCTGGAAGGGAGCTACAACCCCCTTATCTCTTGTACTAGCTGATGTAATAGTACATAGGTGCTAACCTATAGAAGGCTACAACCTTCTCTTTTCTTCCAGGGACCGCGTTTCATAAATGTTTAGACTAGATCCATCAATAACATCAATCAAACATCAAGTGTTTCTCCATCAACTAATCTCCTTTGCACTAACCAAAAACTGAATCAAACAATCACTTCTCTGAATGTTGTAACCATAATACAATAACAGTAACCATAAACCAATCCTAAACCCAGAACACTGCTACAATAAACAGAAGTATCTAAAACATATTTTATGAGACGTATGCTACTTCAATATGTAGAACCTGCATGCATACACTATTATATTAAGGCAAACCTGCGTATACGCCTTTTTGAATTACTGAACCAACGTGTATATGTGCCTTTGCTATGTTGAACCTGTGTACAAATCTATAAAAGATAATTTACCCTTTTCAACTATTCAGACATCAGTTATACCCAGATCATCAGATTTATGGATCAAGTGATTCACCAAATATAAAAAATCAAAATCGCATAAAGATACTTCTCTTCAAGCCTTAAGATCTTAACCCATCAATAGAACTTATCCTTCTTCTAGCGCTTAGGTTCGTCCTTGATTCAGATCCAGCTATGCACCATAACCTAATGACCAGTATTCTAGATCTTGCTCTTCATAAGATATTCAATCCTTGAGTGCCTTTGCACAATGATCTCCTTCCCCTTTTATATTCTTAGGCCTTACTCAATACCATGGTCCAAAACCACTTAGAACCAATACCTGGGTCCAAATACCTGGGTTCAACACTTCAAACGAGATACCATGGTCCAAAACCATGGGCCAAAAACAAGTTTTCCCACTTGTACGTGCTTTTCCTTGCATGAAAGTGCGTGCATATGCATACGTGACTTTTGATCAGCTATCCCGCGTGTATACGCGACTTGGTCAACGGGAACCTGCGTATACCTCCTTTTCCTTTATTCTGAGAGCCTGTGAGCCTGAAATGTCATCTGAGTGATTTGCCGAGTGAGTTGCCATCAAGGAAAATACCTATCCCATAGTGTCAAACCTATGTCATAATGCCAAAAATCCCCCCCCTTTGGACTTGATGGCACCCCCAAGTCACTCTCCCCCTTTGTCATCAAGGGAAAAGGGTTATGCTCCCCTTGAGTACATGCTGAAATCTCTGCTCTGCTATGCTGTCCATGTTCCCCCTGACTGTAGGCAAGGTCTAAAAGATGTTCTACAAGAAGAACATGACTCTATACATCATAAAAATGACCTTCCTATCACCAAAGACTCATACATACATCCATCTCCCAACCAAGTGGGGATATACCAAAATTGACTCATCTACCCAACCAAGTGGGGATACACCAAAAGTTTATACATGATAACACAAGAACCTTACATCATCCATCCCAGGCATAGTGGGGAAAAAAAATAGGTTGTTACATGACCTTGATAATAAAAGATATACATGAAATAGAGACGAATCTAAAACAAGACTATGATAGTCATTAACAACTATCATCAGCAACATCTGTTAATCACCATCTAGACCAGCAACCATGATCTTCCTTTGCCCCTGTTCCACTTGAAAAAATAACTATGAACTTGTACCAAGATCTTCTAAGGTAATGCCAACAATGATAATGCATTATATGCTCCCCCTGAACCTGTGCCAGATGATCACTGATAGACCTATATCAGACTCTTTTCATCCTGAGTCTAGCCCACTGATATTCTTTAAACCAATCATATACGCAGCTGAATCCACAGAAACCGGCGTATGTACGCAAATTCGCTTCATGAAGATCACGTAAAACCATTGTTCTCTGAAACAGATAAGTGTCAATAGCAAGATGATGCATCAACTACTCCTAGCTTCTGTCTAAGGTATTCAAATGTCTCTCTGGGCAGAGGTTTGGTGAATATATCAACAACTTGTTCCTTGGAGGGGACATACTCCAATTTGACTTTTTGTTCAAGCACTTGTTCTCGGAGAAAATGATATTTGATAGGTATGTGCTTGGTCTTGGAATGCATGACAAGATTCTTTGAAATGCTGATTGCACTTGTATTATCACATATAATAGAGATGGGTGGAGTACAAGTGATTTGAATGTCTTGCAATGCTTGCATCATCCAAAGGATTTGTGTGCAACAAGATGCAACAACCACATATTCTGATTCAGCTGTAGATAATGCAATTGAACTTTGTTTCTTGCTGAACCAAGATACTAATCTGGAACCCATAAAGAATGCACCACCACTAGTGCTTTTTCTGTCATCCACGCTTCCTACACAATTTGCATCTGTATATGCATGAAGTGTGAGATCTGTGTCTCTAAGATACCATAAGCCATAGTTTTGTGTTCCTTGAAGATATTTGAATATCCTTTTAACTGCCTAAAGGTGTGCCTCTTTTGGATTGGCCAGGAATATTCCAACTATTCCCACTGCATGCATGATGTTTGGTCGAGTACCTGTCAGATAGAGTAGACTACCAATCATGGATCTATAGGTTGGTTGATGTACTGCTGCTGATTCATTATTTGCGCTAAGGCCGCATCCTGTTACCATAGGGGTACATATTGGTTTCGAATCCTCCATGCCATATTTATTCAAGATCTGCTTGAGGTACTTGGTTTGTGATATAAAGATACCGTCTTTGTTTTGTTGGACTTGTAAACTAAGAAAGGTGTTCAATTGGTGTGAGGTGATAATTCCTGTCATAAAAGAACAACTATCCAAAGTAAAGAATGGAAGAACCAAGAACTTTGGTTATGGATCCATATTGACTGCTTTTGCTTTGGAAAGAATTCCATTGATGCAACCTCAAAACATTTCACTGGGATTGCCTGCACCGAGGGAACCACAGATGCAGAGATGGGTGGACCTTATGGCTAGACATGCCGACCAGTCATAGATCTGCTTCTCATATGCCTTTTTCGAGTGGTTCAACTGCCAGAAGATGGTGTTTGCGAAGTATCCATATGTCGGGATAGATTTTCGAGGCGATTCGGATTTGGCATTACCAGTTGCTGAGCAGTGGAGTGCTATAGGTAAAATGATTCAACCACATCTTTGTTTTTCAGTTTTATAATGTTTTTGTGTTTTTGATGTTACCAAGACTAAAAAAACTCATATGTGTGTGCAGATATTGGACCAGTGCGACCAGTGGCACGCCCACGGGAAGCAGATGACGCTCCAGCAGGAGAGGCTGTAGGGAGGACCGTCCTTCGGGATCTGGATATATCAGAGACCCTGGCAGTGCTACAGGATCAGATTAAGGGCCTCACTCTCGACATTCAGGGTGTCAGGATCGATGAGTTACCTTTGAGGTTACAACGCCATACTATTGGTGTACCGAGTCATTGGACTAGGCTCCTGTGCATGATAGCATAGGCGGTGACATGTTATCACCAGTATCACTAGTTTAGGATGTTTTTCTGCATTCATTTTGAGTTTCTTGGTCAGATGACCGATTTTGGCTTGGACACAAAACATTTTGTGAAAACTATAAACAACTATCTACTTTTGATTTTTGGAGTTTTATTTTGGCTAAGTGATGAAATCCTAATGCAAATGTTGATGTGAAATGCTTTCTTTACAAATGCTGAAAATGTCTATTTAACACATAGTTTGCTAATGAATCAGTCAATGTGTTTAAGTTTCTAGAAATGTGTTGATATTGAATGGAATCAAAATGTATTTCTAAAATCCTAACTCTTAGGAACATGCGATGAATAGCTAGGTTTCGAACGGAATAAAATCTAGTAAGCTGTGGAATGACAAGTTGTGAATCTAGCCTGACAATAAGTCAGTGTATGTCATGTGAAATGGCATCAGAGAGAAGCTCAATCAACGTGCTATACTCAACAATGTTGTTCGTCGATCGAACAATACATATCCCCCTGAAACTCACTAACTCGCCGCTTGGAGTGAAGATGACCCAGGTCGCAGAAGATAGGTTTTGCGTACTATGACTAGCTCCATCGGCATACCCAACAAATGGTTCCAAAAATTCTGACATCTGCAACAAATGTGAAGTGGATTACCTAACCAAAATGACAACTCTAAAAGAAAACACTAAAAAATGCAATAAAAGCATATGTACAATGAGTTTACTACACTTAATCAAGCACAATAACGTTTAAGATACAACTTGTTTCGGGGCTGCAACAGTGGAATCCCATCATAATTGACTAGCTCGTAGGCTCCTTTTGTCAATACACGTTTAACAATGTAAGGGCCCATCCATAATGGTTCAAATTTATCTACTCCTAATTTGTCAGAGTCCTGATTGTAAAACAAGACCAGATCACCTTTCGAGAAGACACGAGGCTTAACATTTTTGTCATATTGTGCCTTGATACGTTTCTTATGTGCTTCATTAGCCAAAATAGCATCATGACGAGTTTCATCTAGATGGATTAATTCCAAGAAACGAGCCTCTTCTTCAGAAGTTTTGGGAAGATGTTATGAAACCAACTCAAGAAAAGATAGATCAACGCCTTAGAATTCAGCCTCTTCGAGGGGGAAACCTCCTTTACATTACATAAATGAACAATTCTTGGATGATACAAATGAAAAGACCTCCTTTCTATATATAGGAGTCTAAGGGATCATTATATAATCAAAGCCTACATAACAATAATAATGTAAGGGCACAATCATAACAATAGTGGGCTTTTATGGGGCACAATAGTAACAATATGGGCACTGCATGGGTACATCAATATAATAAGGGGATTGTACTAATAATAATAAGGAGTTACACTAGTAGTATAGGGGCCTAACAAAAGAAGATCGATTGCAAGCTTGAGGGATGAGATTTCACACTGAATTGGTAAGACTGCTTCCAAACCATACACCAATTGAAAGGGCGTAAATCTAGTCACATTTCTCATCGAGGTCCTATATGCCCATAGAGCTGAGTATAGGATTAAATGCCAATTTCGTTTATGGACTCCAATCATTCTCTGCAGCATGTGCTTAAGGACTTTGTTGATTTCCTCAACTTGTCCGTTGGCCTGCGGATAATATGGAGTAGAACTATCATGGGACAGTCCTAATTTGGTAGTTAATTCGATCATAATGTGATTGCAAAAATGCGACCCATGATTTGTGACTATAGCCTGTGGAACATCGAATCTAGAAACTACATGATTGAAAAAAAAGAGTGCAGTTGTTTCACCGCTGTTGTTCAATGTAGGCATCGCCTCAACCCATTTTGTAAAATAGTTGACAACGACTATAATATACCCATGCCCCTCAGCTGAGGTCGGGTTACATGTCATGAAATCAATGCCTCATTTAGCGAATGGGCCAACAACAACGATTGGATGCAGTGGTGCAGGTGGTAATATGGTTTTGCGATAAAAAATATGACAAGCATGGCAACTTTTGACTCCAATTATGCAATCTTTGAATATGGTGGGCCAGAAGTAACCAGCTCATAAGATTTTTGTGCAGTAGCATAACCAGATAGATGCCCCCCACAAGCACCTAAATGAAAATCATTCAAAACTTTTTTAGCCTCCTCATGCATGAGGCACCTTTGTAAAATCACATGGACACCACGACGATAAAGTGTATCACCAAGGATCAGATAATATTTGGCTTGGTATCGAGTATGTCGTTGTTTAGAGCGAGAGGTGTTAGGCCTAAAAGTTTGGGTCTAGAGATAGATCAGTATATCCCCATACCACGGATCACTTGACAATATTAGAAATAGAGTCTCATCCATGATTGATGCTTTTGATGTTAAATCGTTGGAGGACAAGGGAAGGTCACAAAGTAACTCTGCAAAGATGAGAGACTTATTTGATTTGGATTTGATGAATTCCAAATAAAACTCCTGCAAGATGACTATCCATTTGGAATATTTTCCCCCCAGCAATTGACATGACAAAATGTATGTCATAGGGTTGCAATCTAACACAATGGTAGTTTTGTGAAGGAGTATATAGTATCAAAATATATGTACTGCTTAAATCACTGCTAAAGCCAAAATTTCAACAAAAGAGTACTTGCTTTTTGTATCGTTAAGATTGCAACTTAAAATAATATATAGGATGTTCAATTCTGTCATCTTCTTGCACTAAAACCATAGCGATGGTTGTATGTGCAGTGGCAAGATATAGGTTGAAGTCTTTTTGATAGTCAGGAGCATACATTAATGATGCTTTTATCAAGGAATCTTTGAGAGCATCAAAGGAAGCTTTTGCAACCTAATCCCAATGGAAGGATACCCCTTTCTTCAAAAGATGTGTATAACCTTTCGTGAGCTCAACATAATTTGGAATGAACCTCCTTAGAAAGTTAGCTTTCCCTTGGAGTCTTTGAATCTGAAGCAAATTTGAAGGTGGAGGCATGTCAAGAATTCCATGAACCTTAAATGGGTCGAGTTGAATTCCATCCTTAGAAACTACAAAACCAAGTAGTCGACCAAAACCAACACAAAACACACATTTGTGCGCATTGAGTCGTATCTTGTAGTGTCCGCAACGTAAAAATATGGCTCTCAAATGTTGCAAATGATCAATCCATTTTCGCGAATGAGCAAGCAGATCGTCAAGATATGGTTGAACTATGTTTTTTGTTGGACACCTAATCCTCAATGGGTTAGTGTGGAAGCCGAATGGACAAAAGGAGTCCAAGAGACCTTGGGATGTGGAACCCAACGGTCACATATTGTACTATAAATGTAAATAATTTGTTAATAAAAATTGCACTCTCATGATTTATCTTTCATATTTCTCTTGCTATCCATGTGTGTTTAACATGGTATCAGAGCAAGTACGTTCATAATTTGCTCAATCTTTTGTGAGCCACTTGTTTTTGTGTGGCCTGTGTAAACCTACGCATCGATTATATGCTGGTTGTATATGTAAGATGGTGATGGCACATATATTTTGAAGACCAATTATATGCTAGTTGTATATGTAAGATGGTGATGGCACATATATTTTGAAGACCGATTATATGCTGGTGTATATGTGCGTTGGACTGATAACCTATGGTGCAGTGACAACATATGCGTTGATCCTCTCAGACGACTGTATGCATTTTTTTGCGCTAAATGAGTTTTAAAGACCGTAAACTATGCTTTGTCAATGATGTGTTGAGTTATTTTGAAGGCTGTAAATGCATTGTGAATTCCATAAAAAAAAATGCGCATCCCTGTGTCTCCAGCTATTTGTATTCATTCGAATTAGGATTGGACGGTGGATACTTGTTTTCCGATTTTGAGATGGACAATTTGGAAGGTTATTTTTAATTGTAACGTTGTAGAATTTGGTTTCTCTTTGCATTTGGGCAGTGACTAAGGCGTTGTGGTTAATGTTCTATCCAACGTTCAATAAATTCTCTTTCTTCAGTGTCAGTCTTTCAATCTTCTGTTGGCTTGGTGTTTTCCTTAAAAAAAGGCTGAAAACATTACTCAACTCTTCTGGAAAATCTCTGGCATCTACAGGTAATAAAATAATAATGGGAAAAAGATTAATAATAATTGATGGAAGGTAAACAGAGCAGAGAGATATATGGTGGTTCCGAATCCTGATTTACAGTTGAGACTTTTTGAATTGCATCCGCCGAGCTTCATCTCCATCTTCCTTTTGTTTTATTCTAGAAAAATACAATTTGGTCTCTGTGCGTTTTGAACTTTGGATTCCTGACAGGGGAACTTTTGATTTGATTAGATTAGATTACTTAGTAGAAAAGAGTTCATGTTAATCTAAGGTCAGGGAATCTTCCATGTTCGAGCTCTGATGGGAGCGGAAGCTGCAGTGGCGCTGCATGTTTTGTTGCTGGTCGTCAGTTCAGTCCCCCGTGCAATTCACCCTCACTGTCTTCTCCTTGCAAATTTGGCTGGAGAATAAGAAGACGAAGAGTAATTGTGGAAATTGTCTTGTTATTTTTGGGCCTTTATTTATACAATACCGACATTGAATTCGACTTCATTATCTGTGTTGGCGAACCGAAACTGGGGTAAACTTGCATTACCTTACAACATGGTAACGATGGTTGCAAGAACTGGTCGACATCTCCAGCGTTATCATGAGGGGTCTCACATCTACCATTATGTGACCTGAAGACCAACGGAGGCAGATTCCAGGTGGATCTTTCTATAGAAAAGGGACAAAAGGAACCGCAAATCCACATACAAGAATGAGTTGGAGATTGGAAATCTAGAAAGAAAAGAAGAGTGATTTCTTGCATCGCCACGCTCTTCGCTGACAGAAGCACCGCCACACTCTTCGCTGACAGTAATAATGTTTAAAAAATGACAAGTAGTAATGCCACAAACGGCTTGGTAATCTACAGTTTCACATCCGGTAAATCAGATTTGGTGTCGATTGAGGAAACATTGTTTGTAATCACCACCAACTCGAGCATTGGATTTGTCAGGGTTCGCTGCAGCATCAATTAACCTCAAGAGAAGAAATTCAGCAGTGTGGCCATAAGTCTCATTAGTAAGATAATGTTGTAATGGATGGCGCCAGAGGGACAAAGAAACGTTTGGGCCCATGTTAGGTTGCACAAGGATGGCAGATTGTAACAAAAAGTTGCTCTACTCCAACGGATTCCAAAACTGAATTTGACGAGGACATTGACGATTCATTTCCATAATTCATTCCATAAAAAGAGCCAGAGTCGGATATCGTTTCATCGTGCCACCGCTGGCTGAATTGGCTGAATTGTTATTGTTCGCATTCATGTTACTGTTGGGTGAACTGTTACAGGTCGGAAAGGTGCGTAGGTTTAGCTGCTGAAGTATTCCCAACAATCTGAGTGCCTATAAAGAAATCGAGCCTTCCGTTTTTGGTTCTCAAATATTTCTTTTGATATTATCTACAAGGATTTGGTTTGAGCTGCCTTTAGCTTTTGAAACCTGAATCTATTGAGACTAGGACTCTCTCGTCCTCTATTTTTTCACAAAAAATGGCATAAATGGCATAGGCTCTGTAGCGAGGACATGGTAATTCGTGTTTTTGTTTGTTTCTAAAAGGGTATGGAAAGCATTCACGATTTTCCTCTGCATAATGTGATATTTCTATAAGCATAGGAAACCTGTTGCTTGAGACAATCTGAAAACAGATGCAGTTCTATTCCTGGATCTATGATTGGTGCCTTCATTAAGCGTTTGGAGGGCAAACATTGTGCATTGAGAAAAAAAGCCTGCGTGGGAATTTTCCAACATTGCAGCTGGGAAATTGGCTCACAAACAGTTGATCTTCTCAAGTGGTGCAGTTTTCCCACTATTGCCACTTATTGACAACTACTACATTTGATATACGAGAAGAGGTGGCATTTGGTTTGGCAATCTTTGCGATATTACAATAGGAAAAACAGGTGAAACAAGGTTTGTTTTGGAACACTTGACATTGTTTGTTGATAGAGGATGCCTTCCATGATTCATTAAGATCCTTTTGCTTTCAGAGGCGATATCCACCATGTATGCATGAAATCAATTCCATTTGGGATTTGTTTGATTACGAAACCAAAGTTTGCAGAGATATTTGGTCAAGTTGGTGTCTATCATTTTATCATTCTTTTTTCGCTGACTTGAGTTGTTGAGAAGGTAACAAGACTTGATAATATATTAGAATTATTGAATAATTTAATACATGTCAATGTTGGAGGGATGATAAACATTAGCAAGAACTCTCTTTGTGATATTAAAACTTGTCTGCAGTATGCACAAGAGAAGATAGAATTTTTGCAGCTCAAAACTCAGCTACAGCAAGAAGAACTAAAACAGAGGAGTCATCATTCTAAACATGTTTATGTTCAGAACATTGAGACTACAACCCATCAGAAGCAAGTCAATAATATTACAGTTGATTAAGATTTAGTACCCAATAAAGCAGCAGTTGTACATGCAGATGCAGAAACTCAGTTTGCACTTCCCAAGCCCATCATCAGACCTTGGGAATAGCTTGTCCACAACAAGCATAGAACTGGTCTTGGATATGGCAAGGACTTGTCCTTGCATATTCCAGACTACTCAAAGCCCATTCAGTTTCAGAGTGCTAGATTCATTTATGACAGTTCAGCTGCTCCTCATGACAGTTCACATCCAGCTATTCCAGACTCTACCCCTCTTCCACAACAACAACAACAAAAATAGATTGTGAAATGCCAACACTGTGACCGATTTGGCCATTTGAAAGATCACTATTTTGATCTTCATCCATGTAAGCACTGTCATAAAACCAGTCATTCTTCACACAGATGCTTCAGAAACAAACATCCTGCAAGAACAAAGATTCATCTTGGATGG
>APFE031561769.1:0-24262 GCA_000404065.3 Pinus taeda | reverse complement strand
TTAATATGGGTTTTATTGACTCTTTAACTAACTATAACTATGACTCGACCCTATTACATAAATAAGGGGGTTAGGGTTGGACCCTAACATGCCCTCCCCCATAAAAATAGCCTTATCCTCACGGCTGAAGCTGCGGAAATTGCTGAAGAACAGTGGCTGGTTCCCAAGTCGCATCTTCTGGAGAGGTGCCTTTCCACTTGACGAGGACTTCCTTGATCGTGCGACCGCACAGGTGCCATTCTCGCGTGTCAAGAACCTGTTCAGGTTGGAGCCATATTGAACCTTCTTCATCCAATTTCAGTAGACTGGTTTGAATTCTGCAATTGTTCCCCACCACTTTCTTGAGGCATGAGACATGGAAGACGGGATGGATTTTTTGTAGTGGGTGGAAAGACTAGCTTGTAGGCTACTTCTCTGATGCGGTGAAGTATTTGATATGGTTCGTAGAATTTTGGAGATAATTTCTGACAACCCTTGTCTTTGAGTGATGTTTGCTTATATGGTTGCAGCCTCAAGAATACCTGATCCCCTTCTTGAAATGTGCACTCTGAACGATGTTGGTCTGCCTGTTGCTTCATGTGATTTTAAGCTTGATGGAGATTATCTTTGAGGTGGGCAAGCATGGTTGCATGGTTCTGTAGGAGTTGATCCATTGTTTGTATCGTAGAGCATCCCGGGATATAAGAAGTAGGTGAAGGGGGGAGTTGACCATAAACTGCTTCATATGGAGTCATCTTGGTGGTGGCATGATAGTTAGTATTATACCACCATTTGGCTAGAGGTAACCATTGTACCCATAGATGTTGCTTTCTGAAGTGAAACACCTGAGGTAGGTCTCCAGACATTTGTTGACTGCTTCAGTTTGACCATCAGTTTGGGGATGATAGGAAGTACTGAGTTGTATTTGGGTACCTTGTAGCCTGAAGAGTTCTTTCCAAAAGTTACTAGTGAAGATCGGGTCATGATCAGACACAATGGAAGTGGGCATGCCATGCAATTTGAAGATTTGGTCCATGAAAGATTAAGCCACCAAAGTAGGTGTAAAAGGGTGGGGCAGGGCACAAAAATGAGCATACTTAGAAATTCTGTCCACAACCACCATGATGAATGACTTGTTTCCTAAATTTGGAAGATCAGTAATGAAATCCATAGAAACCTCCGTCCAGATTGAGGCAGGGATGGGAAATGGTCGTAAAGTGCCTGGGGATTTGACTGTTTCTCTTTTATGGCACTAACACACATCACACTTAGCTACAAAAGTAAGAATGTCCTTTTTCATGCATGTCCAAAAGAATGAACGCCGAATGCGAGCATAAGTCTTATAAAAGCCTGAATGGCCTGCAGTGGGAGATGAGTGCAACTTTGCCAAAATGCGACTTTTGAGGGTGGATGTTGGTGATATCACTACTTTTTCCTTGTAGCAAAGAATCTCATCCTACTAAGAGTAGCCTGCTGTGAAATTTGGATCTGCCTGCAATTTATTAATGAGTTGGGAGAGCGAAGGATGTGAAAACCATTCCTTGCGAGCCTCTTCAATCCACTCTGGAATGGGAAGAGAGATTGCTAGTAGGGTGCTTTCCTCCTCAAATTGGCATGATAAAGCATCTGCTACGACATTTTCGCGCCCTTTCTTGTAAATTATCTCATAATCATATCCCAACAATTTGGCTAGCCATTTATTTTGTTGTGGTGAGGATAGGCATTGCTCCAAAAAATATTTAAGGCTTTGATGGTCTGTGCTGATTTGGAAATGTCGCCCCAATAATTATGGTCACTAGGTATCCACTACATGTAAGATGGCCATCATCTCCTTCTCATAGGTAGACTGTCCCAATTTTTTTCCACTTAGCTGTTGGCTAGTGAAGGCCAAGGTTCGACCTTCCTGCATTAAGACAGCCCCAATCCCCATACCTGAAGTATCACATTCAATCACAAAAGATTTGGTGAAGTCGGGTAGTGCTAATATGGGAGTGGAGCACATGGCATGTTTGAGAGCTATAAATGCCTGTTGCGCTTCATCATTCTAGAGGAATGAATTTTTCTTCAGAAGATGAGTGAGGGGTCTAGCAATAAGACCATAATTGTGGACAAATTTGTGATAGTAGTCGATGAGACCCAAAAATCCTCTCAAAATCTTCAAGGTCTTTGGTTGAGGCCAATCCTGCATTGCTTGGATCTTTTTGGGATCCACCCTGACACCTTCACGCCCCACAATGTGGCCCAAATACTCGACTTCTTTCATGCCAAAAGAGCACTTGGATAATTTGACAAATAATTTATGCTTCCGGAGCAGTTGCAAGAGTAGGTCTACATGCTGAAGATGTTTTTCCTAGTTGAGGTTGTAGATGAGGATGTCATCAAAGAAAATAATAACAAATTTTCTGAAATATGGTTTGAGCAGGTGATTCATGAGGCTCTGAAAAGTGGATGGGGCATTACAAAGACCAAATTGACTAGGAATTCATAATGGCATTCATGAGTTCGGAAAGTATTCTTTGGAATGTCTACTTCTTTCATGTGAATTTGGTGATAGCCCGAGCGAAGGTCGAGCTTAGTATAGAATTGAACCCCATTTAGTTCATCTAGAAAATCATCAACAACTGGGATGGGAAACTTATCTTTGACTGTTAGCTTGTTGAGGGCCCTGAAGTCTGGACACATACGCCATTCCCCATATTTCTTGAGCACCATGACCACAGGCGATGAATAAGGATTAATGCTAGGATGAATGACACTGGCTTCCAGGAGTTCCTTGATGATTTTTTCAATTTCATTCTTTTGGGCAAAAGGATATTTATATGGGAACACATTTGGTGGTTGTGTTCCTTTGACCAAAGTAATGCTATGATCATGTTCCCCTCTCGAGGGTGGGAGCTCAGGTGGCTTGTCAAAGACTTGCAAATGGTTGTTTAAGACCTGTTGCATCTCAGGATGAATATGAAGAGAAGTGGGCTCGAAGTCCTGGATGGAATTAAATTGGGCTATAACTCCATGGTGGCCCTTTTTTAACAACTTTTCCATCCTGTGTGAGCTAATGATAGAAGGTCAACTTGCCTCAAGTCCGCGGAGGGTATGTGTGTGGTCATTTTGCTTAAAGCTCATATATAACTCCTAGAAATCCATTGTGATTGGGCCAAGTGTGCGGAGCCATTCAACACTCAAGACAATGTCATGCCCACCCATGTTGATGGAAAACATGTGGGTCTTTAGGTGATAATCCCCCATCTGAAGTTTGAAATTTTCACAGCGGCCGTCACATTTCATTGTCCCCCCATCAACGATCTGGACTTGGAAATTAGAGACTGCTTTGACAAAACAATGCACTGGTTCAATGACTCTTTGATGGATAAAGTTATGCATACTGCCACTATAATTCAAGACTAATATAGGGAGATGTTTAATAAAACCTCTAATTTTGAGAGTTTGGGGAGAAGAAATGCCTGCCAAAGCATGGAGCAAGACAACTGGTTCTTCTGGTGTGGTTGGGAGCTCATTGTTCGGTTGGTTGTCCTCATCTTCCTCCTCTGGTCCCTCAAATGGTGGGGCTTCCTTAGATTAACTGTGATCAGTAGCATCATTTTGAAAGAATTTGGGTTCCTTCCATTTATGCCTAGGGGAGTATTTCTTATCACAGTAGTAACACAATCCTTGCTTTCTTCTTTCTGCCATTTTTGCTGGTGACACCTTTTGGACCTTAAGTGTTTGGGTAATGCTCGAAGCCTGGGTGGGGCATCCCTTAGCTAGGAAATTTCGACGAGTCGACTGGGCCACTAATGCGCGTTCTACTTCACGAGTTGTCATGCAAGCTGCCAGCCATGTGACTGGGTGGTGCATCTGGATGTGGGCTTGTATGGTGTCTTTGAGACCACTGAGAAAACATTCCAAGTAGAATTCATCTACTAGACCTCCTGTACGAAAGGCTAATGCTTCAAAGGCTTTAATATATTCTTGTACTGTGCCTGTCTGTTTGAGCTTAGTAAGACAACCCAAAAAGTTAGATTCATGATCAATGCAATCAGAAAGGGCTTTTGAGAATATCTGCCAAGTCATTGGCCTTGCATAACATCGTTGATGCCATTGCCACCATTGCCATAAGGCTTCCCAAACTTAGCTTAGTCTCATCATCTCTGATGTGATTCAACGTGAAATATTGCTCCATTTGTGATAGCCATATGGCCGAATGAGAGCCATCAAATTTATACATGTCTAGCTTAGGTTGTCAAGGGTGGGACTGTTGTTGGTTTCCATAGAAGTGAAGAGAATGACTAGATTCGCCCTCATGGTTTCATTAAAAGCATATGCCTCCGATTGTAACCCCGACTTTCCCTTTGTGATTGCATCACTTAAGGACTGGATTTGCTTCATTAATTCATCCAAATTTTGTGCAAGGGTGTCTATCTTCTCATTGGCCATAGCTTGAGCTCTGGTTTATACCATGCATAGATCCGGTGCACTTGTTGTTACTGGAAAAAAAATTTGGGACCACAAGAAAATTTGAAGCTGACAAGTGAATGGTACCACCTTGCTCAGCCCGTCGTCCCGATTCTTATGGGCTAAGTCTCCTATAAGTGTCCCAGGAGGGCCTCATATATATTTTTTAATTTTAATTTTTTTACTCCGAACGAAGTTTTACTCCTTGCTTAGGAATACTGTAGTAGCCAATTCTCAGAAAAGTTAATCCTGACCAATGTCCTACGAGAATCACCAAACATATAGGAGCCACAAGCCTCCCTGCAGAAATAGTCAGATCTATTTGCGAAACCATCAACTGCTGATTGTGAGTAGGAATTTGGCAGTGAACAAACCCCCACTGCTAGATTTGAATGGCAGATCTGATTATTACTGCTGCGACAGAACCCAACCTGCTAGATCTGATCTGGCAAAGAAGATGATGGGTGATTTGTAGAGAGACAAGGGAACTATGGTCTCAAGGAGTGTTAGGTGCTACAGATCACAATATACATAAGGGTCCAACAGTGGTACTCGACCCAATATTTCAGGGCACTAAGGAGGATCACCTGTACCCTTAGCCGTACTACTCGACTACCCTATCGTACATGCGATTAATCTCCTCGAGTGATATTCTCAGTGTACTATAGTAGCAAGACGATCGACGGTTTATCTACAACGAGGTTTTAGGTGAGCCTAGGGGGCTTCCGATATACCCTGAGGGTACGTGGAAGACAGTCCGTGCGCGGTTCTGTCTAATGCGCTACTACTCGAAGGGGTACTGTTGCACTAAAAATTGTCACCTTGACATTCTGCTATCTGTGTGAGTTCATTACCACTCATACTTCCCCCTCTACAAGTCTAAAGCATCAGTTCCTCATATCAAGCCTTGAAAGTAAGAGAAAAGCCCTCAAATTCTTTAAAACTCTGGTTCCGCACTTTCTCCTTGTATTACCTGCGGTCCCACACCTAATTGTCAAGTCTCCTCTGCACCTGACCACACTGTCTCTGTGTTAAAGGTGCAGACCCCTCTAAAAGTTAAAAAGGCATGAGTATATTCTGAAAAACTCACTTTCAGTCATTTCTAGAAGCTTCTGGAAGGAATCTTGAGGTGGCAAGTTCGCTCTCTTAAGGTTCATGCATCCCATACCTTAAGGAGTTAACCCCTTGATGTGAGGAGCTTATCCCTTTGAAGGAGGATTCTATCCCTTCATAGGTGGACCTGTAACCTCCTCCTCTGCACTATAAAAAGAAGCATTGGGCTGGTTACTTGGGAGGTTAGAAGCTGAATATTTTGAGGTGAAATGCTGCTAGAACTTAGTCTTATTTAGTTGAGTTTTTATGAGGAAAGATTAAATACCTCTAAGATCTCATTTGGAAGAGTGCAAGGCTTGTCAAAGTAAAGGAAATTCCTGTTTCGGACCCCAGGAAGAGCTTGTTCAACATCAAGGTTGAAAAGGTTATAAGGTTCTTCTACTTCAAAGTTAATACAAATAAGTTTTTTTTTCTCAATAAGCTTTTGATTCATGGTTTATTTTATGGATTCCTTGATCAAAATAATAGGCATGATTTATAATATTTGCTATGCAGGTGCTATTTAATGTTTGCTTGTTTGTGATTGCAGGTCTCTAAAGGTAACTCTTTTGAACGATTGAAGGATTACTACTACAAACAAGCATTGGATCTAAGGTAGGATCTTAACACCTTTGTAGTATTTACTTATAAATCGCATATGTCTAGAGAAAGATAGGTTTGTTTGTTCATTTGTTGCTAGACTATCTTCTAATACTAGGGAGATTGGTCTTGTCCGCAATATCGGTTTATCCAGCCAACAAATTGGGGACTCCGCTGGGGAATGGATTTGATTTTTTGGTTTTCCTTTGCTTTGACTTGAGAAAATTGTTTTCGTTTCTAGTTTTTGATTGATGTATACTGGTTTGGGTAGTTTTTAGAATTTGGATTATTTTTTGTTTTTTTTCGAAGTTTTCGGGGGACCGCTCTTTCTCTTTACAGATAGTGTGGGCATCTCCGCACTTTTCCTTTAGTAAATAGAGTGGAACCGCACCTGTTTCTTCTGGAGCCTGCGGACCTTGTAAATTTTTTTGAAAAACTTAAAAAATCTTCTTCCAGTTAAGTTTAGGTTTCATTTAGGATTTTTAGTGTCTACCCAGATCTGTATTTTTCCTGTCAAAAATTTCTTGTGAGTGAGTTCTGATAGTATTTTTGTTTCAGATGATTTTCTAGAAGTTTTGCATGCTTGGAGTGGTTTTCACTTTGTCTCTGTAGTGACTCAAAGATCAGAAGCTTGAGAAACCTTATATCACCCTCATGTCTTTTTGTCTTCTTGATGAGTTTCACTTGGTTGTAAAATCTATCCTTTGTGAGAAATAGATTTAGTTTTCTCGTTGCAAATCTTTGAACAAACTTTGTTATAAGTTTTGAATTTCATTTTTACAAAAGAAAACATATCTGGTTGTTTTTTGATTGGTTTGTTATTCTGAACAAATGAATCCTTAGTTTACTGAACAACTAAGCAAAACGTTCTCAAAAATAACTGAAGCTTTTATTAATTATATTTTTAAAAGTTTTATATCTCAAAATTAGTTTTTGTAGTTTTGAGTTTTGAAAAGGGAAAGGGATTTATTGTGAGCATTAATTATTAGTCTCGTTTTGAGTTCTTATTAAAAAAGAAAAAAAGATTTTATTTCCATTTCCATGTTGCAAGAAAGAATTGTTTCTTAAAGAATTGCATTCTCGAACTCTTTCTTTTAGCTAGAATTTCATTGAAAGAAAAATTCAGTGCTTATCATTTTAGGTGCATTTTTTTTTAATGTTTTTGGAGTTGAGTCTTCACACCATCAAATTTTCATTTCCATACCTATTGAATTAAAGAACAACCCATAAAAGCAACGCTTAATTAAAATTGATCTAGTAATATTTTCTATTTCTAGGGCTCTTATCACCAATATAGCTTAGGCTAGTACCTTGGAGTAGGGAGTAATTAACTCTCCAAGATAGTTAAAACAAACAAGTAGATACATCTTGTGGTAGGAAATAAATCCAACTGTAATTGATACATTCTAGGAAGCTTCTCTTAAAGGAGTCAATCACGAGATCATGTCCGAACCTTTGAGACAATCAATTCTGTTTCATTGGGAAAGATAGAAGATTTGCACGTATTATAAACGGTAAACCTTGGATTAACCATTGTCGAGGAGCCTGGGGTGACTTGTTGGTAAACCTCAGATTGACCATGTTGAGGAGCCTTCAAGGGGATTGAGCTTTGTTACTCTGTCCTTGCGCGTAGATCGGATCGTAGACTGTTTCTCGAGTTGTATTTGTTGCCGTTGGTAACCTTAGTGTCCATAAACTTAAGATTATTTCCTAAGGTGACGGTGAAGGAAGGATCTCATTGTACCTGGAGCAGACGTCGACTAACTCACTTGGACTCTTTGGGGGGTTCTCTTCACTCGAGATGGTTTTGTGAAGAAACTTGTGCCGGTCTATTTCATTAAGTAGGTTGTCAGGGTAACTGTTCCAACCACCCTTTCTGTATTAAACTTCTACTAAGTTGGATTTCATCACCAAATAGTGTTTTTAGTACGGGAATTTACTGTTTGTGTGTGGTTTGAACTCTTAGATTTTCTAGGCATGTGTTTCAACTATTTATTTCTTTAGAGACTTTAGGTTTTTTATTGAAATTTTCTTTATTTGCGTGTGATCAATTAATATTTAATCGTGGCCGAATTACCGAGACAATCTCGTAGACTTCAGGGGAAACCTCCTGAGTATACACCTAGCCAGCTTGAAGGGCTACGAGCTCTTTTATCACCTAGTGACAGTAGAGTTGGATCACCAGAAGCCGGAGAGTTATCTTTAATTGTTCACCCTGATTATCAAATACAAACAACAGAGTATATTTAAGAGCCAATTTCATTTTCTGAAGTTACTGGTATTATTTCTCCTTCCATTGAATTAGCTGAAGAACCTAAAATTTCTGAGCCTGACACTGAACCTGTTGTTACTCCAACTTTAGGATTTGCTTCTCCAACTTCTAGTGGTCCTGGTTCACCTAGGGCAAGAAATATTATTACTCAAAATCTTCCTTCTAGCCTCATTAGTCTAGACGAAGAAGTAACTTTTCCCGAAAACCAATAGATTTTGAATCTTAGGGAGCGTGAATCAATATTCTACAGTCCTTTTAGGAGTGACGCATGGTATTTATCATTGACAATTTTTTTAGAAAACCTAGGTCTTAGTTTTTCACCACCTCGAATTCCTTTTCATCCTACACCAAGAGGTTATTATCCTTCATCGATCATGTCAAGATAGTCATCTATGTTTTCCCAATCATCGGAAACATTTTTATCTAGCAGTCCTTCTGTTCCTTCAGGATACCAATCACTCTCTGGTACTTTTTCAGGAGCAACTCCTCGACCGATTGAAAAAGTGTTATCATCTAGTAGTAATGGAACTCAAACGTTGAATGCAAAACAAATCCTTATGATGTCTGGTAGTATTCCAAATCCTCAACCTCAAGGTAGTTAGTTATCGCTTGGGGGGCAACCTCAAGGTAGTCAGTTACCGCCTGAGAGGCAACACCAAGGTAGTCAGTGACCACCAGGGGGCCAACCCCAAGGTAGTTAGTTACCGCCTGAAGGGCTTCCTCAAGTTTTTCAACCTTCAGGACAGTACATACCCCAAGGTCAACCTCAGACTCAGTACATACCCCAAGGTCAACCCCAGTTTCAGTACATACCTCAAGGTCAACCCCAGTTTTAGTACGTGCCTCAGGGTTATCAACCTCAAGGTCAGTACCCAACTCAAGGTTTCCAACTGCCTTCTGGTCAATCATTTTTACAAGGAGCTACTAAAATGTACAGCTTAATTATCAGCCCTACGTTCAACCAAGTTATGGTCCTCCATATGCACAACCTTTTATGGGTCCATACTCCGGAATGAACATGGTGTGGGATCCATCTCAAACTCAACAGACTTTGCAACCTAATGTGCAGTTACTTAATCAACCTAGACAACCTTTGGTTTTTGGTTCCACCCAGCAACCTGTCTAGCCTACCGTTCAAATCCCTGCATCTGGTACAGTTCAACAGCCTGGGCCTAGCTCACCTCGTACTCCGCCTCAAACTGCTGCAACTACTGCAACTTCTATTCAACCTACAACACCTATTTTTGGAGTATCTGCAGCTTCAGTTTCTACTACCCCTGCATCAGTGCAAATTCCTCAAGTCTCTATGCCACAGTCAAGACCTACAATTCAGACTTCAGTCCAGATGCTTGCAGGACAAGCTGGTACAAGTACGATTGCCATAGGTCAACCACAATTTACATATCAACCATACCATGGAAAGTATCAATTCGGTCCTACTATATAAAACCCAGTTTATCAGTATCAACCGTATCCTGGCTATACTTATCAACAACCTCAACAAACCCAGTTTGGTCCAGTCAATCTTGGTTTTCCAGGAGGTAATAACATTCCTAATGCAAATCTGATTCTGGGTTATCCTAGATATCCTTCTCCTGGAACTAGTCTCATTACTCAAGGTTTTCGCGACCCTAACCGTCAGTTACCATTTATTGCAACTTTGGATTTACCTGATTTGTCGTGCCTTACGAATGATCCGATTTACTATCTTTCGTATTGGCCGCCAATGCCTAGTAAGTTGCCTAGTGATATCCCGAAGTTCGGAGGTAAGTCAGGAGAGGATCTGTCAAATCATGTTATGAATTATCACCTTTGGTGTGCCTCTAATTCAATCATTGATGATTCAATTCGATTGCATCTTTTTCAACAAACTCTTATTGGTCTTGCTGCTAAATGATACATTGAGTTACCACGATGCTCTTTTTATAATTTCAATCAGTTAGCCATTGCTTTCTTAACTCATTTTTAGTTGCCTGTTAGATATGACAATGGCATGGAACTGTTAACTTCACTGAAACAATCCATGTCCACATATATTTCTGATCATATTCATGAATGGCGACGTAGAAGGAATTTAGTGAAAGTTTTCATTCCAGATAAAATTTTAGTGGAATGGTTCATTAAATCATTACTACCCAAAATCACTAAAGATGTAGCTAAGGGAGGAGTTGTCACTGAAGAACAAGTCATTGCTTAGGCTCAGTACCTTGACCTCTTCTATATGCAATCAGGTACTTTACATGAAAAAATCCGTAATCTTCCAAAACACAGTCAAATAACTGCAGCTCCTTCAGGGCCTCATGCCACTGACAGTATGATTAGTATAGTTAGTACTAAAAGTAAGAAGAAATCTTCAAAGAATTCTTCTCCTATAATAGCTTTACCTGATTCCTCGACAGGAGATTATTCCGCTGAAAGTTTTGCTAACATCCATGTCATAGAATCATCCACGACCAAATCAAAATATGGTAGTAAAAAGAAAGGGAAGAAGAAAAACAAACAAAATTCAAAAGATAAAACAAATAAAAATGAATCTACTGATGAAAAATGGAAACCTTGCTATCCTTGTTTCATTTGTGACAAGGATCATTTTACCAAAGACTTCCCACATCGAGCAGAGGTTTCAAAAATCATTAAAGGTTCTCAAATGCCTGCTGTCTTGAAGGATCCTTTTCCTACTCAAGATAGTAAGATGATTGGTTCTTCCTCGAATGCCTCAGAAGAACCCATTATGATGATGTCTCATGTTAGGATTGCGACGCGATCACAAGATTATGGTAGTAAAAATCCTGTTGGTGGTAAAGAAGCAAAATCTTCTAATTCAAACACATGAACTACACCTCCTCCTGGTTCTGATCCGCTACAGATTGAGAAATCCAACCCTGACTTAGTAATCAAACCGCCTGTTAAAGGTGTACTTCGGAAATCAGCTTTCAATCCACATGGGAGAGCTGCTCAGAATTACAACATTGTTGAATACTTAGCTATTTCCCCTTCAACAATGTCAGCTTTGGAAGTGCTGTAGTCGTGCCCAGCACAACGTAAATTACTGTTATTTTCTATAAGAGTTGTCGCTATTCAGGATTCAAATCTAATAATCTTCGATTTAGAGAATAGTACACCCCACCTCCCTCATCAAATGGCTTTCCAGATTCCAGTTTTAGTAAAAAATAGACCTTGCTTTCACACTGTGATTGATGAAGGGGCTTCTACATGTATTATGTCGATCCAGTGTTGGAAATCACTTGGTTCTCCCACATTCAATCAGTCTCCGACAATTCTAAAGGCTTTTGATGGCCGAGGGTTCCATCCTTTTGGAATTTTGTAATATTTACCTATAGGGGTCGAAGGAAAAACCGTAAATCTAAATGTGGAAGTGGTTGATGCCCCTCTATATTACAACCTTCTCTTGGGTCACAGTTGGTCTTATGCTATGACTGCTATTGTTTCATCTGTTTTTCGGCTTATCAAGTTTCCTCATAACAGAAATATCGTTACACTAGACCAGCTAACTTATTTCTCATCCGACCTAGCCTCTACATATAGTATTCACCACATCGTTAAAATGAATATCCCTTACAAGGATGTTGGCGTAGGTTTGATTAAAGATTCTGGTTTACTAGGAACTTTTTCCTTCCCTCCTCCTAACGTATCGCCTTCTATTGCAACTATTCATATAATTTCATCGAATACTGTTATTTTTGATGATCCTTGGATCGTACCTTCCGATTCTGAGGTGGATTCATTTGGTGATGCGAGGCCTTTGAGTCCCTTTGAAATTGCATATCAGGTTGTACAGTCGTTTTCTGATCCCTATTCAACCGAAACTGATCCAATGAATGTGGTCAATGAGGGATCACTTTCTATATCTAGCTCAGTTACAACATCATTTCCTAATCTTGTTCATACTGATGAGCAGATTCGTGAACTTTTGTCTGTTGATGATTTACCATGGGAAGATTTTCATCACCGATCTTTGTTTTTACCTGAGCTTGATCATTTGGAAAATGATTTTTCCTCTATTTTTCCTACTGATTATGTCAAAGAACCACAAAATCCATTGCAACATTTTGATTTTGAGTTAAATTTGGGAAATATCTCCCGAACGGTTCTTATTGAAATTTCAGTTAAGTCTAGAATTATTGAAAACATTCATATAGGTGCTTCCTGTACGGACGATGAAATCCAAACTTATAAAGTCCTATTTCAAGAATTCCGTGAAGTGTTTTCCTGGTCATATGAAGAAATGCCAAGAATCAATCCATCAATTGTTGTCCATGAAATTAAAACATACCCGGATGCTAAAGCTGTCCAACAACGCTTACGTCAGATACATCTGCGAAAAGCTGTTGCTATCAAAGCCAAAGTTGAGAAATTGCTTCGCACAGGTTTCATTTATCCAATTCCTTTAACTGATTGGGTATCGAATATTTTTCCTGTCAACAAAAAACAAGGAACAATAAGAGTATGTATCGACTATAGGGATATTAATCGAGCTTGTCCTAAAGACAATTATCCAACCCCCTATATCGATCAAATTATTGATGATTGTGCCGGTAGTGAAATGTTCTCCTTTGTGGATGGTTTTTCCAGTTACAATCAAATCAACATACTCCCTGCTGTTCAAGCTAAAACAAATTTCATTTGCCCATGGGGGACATTTGCTTATTGCAAATTACCCTTTGGATTGAAGAACACTGGAGCAAATTTTCAAAGGGCTATGTCTTACACATTTCATGACATCAAGCACATTATGCAACCTTATCTCAATGATTTACCTACCCACTCGTTGCGTAGAGCTGATAATCTCACTTATTTACGAGCTATCTTTATGAGATGTAAGCATTATTGTATTCGGCTGAATCCACACAAATGTGTTTTCTATGTAGAAATAGGTCGTTTACTGGGATTTTTCATATCAAAGGATGGCATTCGTGTCAACCTCTCGAAGGTGGAAGCTATCTTCAATCTACCTCCTCCTTCGACTCTTCGCCAACTCCAAAGTTTGCAAGGGAAAGAAAACTTTTTACGTCGTTTCATTCCTAACTATGTTGAGATAATGAAAGGTTTTACCAGGTTGTTAAAACAGAATATTCCATTCTTTTGGAATGAGATCATTGATCAATCTTTTGATGCACTCAAACACGCGTTAACCCACACACCATTATTGCATCCTCTTGATTACAACTAGGATTACTTTTTGTACGCCACTGCTTCTCATTCCACCATTGGGATGGTTTTAGTTCAGGAAGATGAATTCAACAATGAACATGTGATTTAATATCTTAGTCGAACTCTGTATCTGACTAAGCTTAAATATTCGCATGTGGAGAAATTGGCCTTGGTAGCTGTTCAAGCTATCCAAAGATTTCGTCACTACATCTTATTACACAAAACCACGGTAATTTCTAACTGTAACCCTATGATGTATATCTTGACTAAACAATTGCTAGGGGGCAAGTATTCCATATGGATAGTTATCCTGTAGGAATTTGACTTGGAATTTGAAAAATCCAAGGCAAAGAAATCTTTGGTTTTTGCCGAACTGATGTGTGATTTCCCGTGTACTTATATTGAAACTATGGCAGAAGAGCCCATTGCGGATGAATCCTTGTTTCTTATCAGTACTCTTGATCCTTGGTATGGAGATATTATTGTTTATCTCCGAACCCAATCTTTTCGGCCTGAAATCTCATGATCTCAGCGACGGAAAATACGTTTCCAATCCCAACAATAAAATATTATTGGTGATACACTTTATCGTCGTGGAGCAGATTCTGTTTTCCAACGTTGTTTAACTCATGAAGAAGCTGAAAAGGTTCTGAATGACTATCACTCTAGAGCATGTGGCGATCATATGTTTGGGTGTGCCATAGCCCAAAAGATATTGCGCGCTGGTTATTTCTGGCCATCCTTATTCAAAGATTGTATCTATGCAGTCTGAAAATGCCACAATTGTCAAATCTTTGATCGTAAGATGCATGCTCCACTTGCTCCTCTTCACCCTATAATTGCTGTTGGTCCTTTCACAAAGTGGGGTATTGACTTTATTACATGTAACCTTCACTCGGCCAGGGGGCATGCGTATATTATCCTAGCGGTAGATTATTTTACCAAATGGGCTGAGGCAATGCCTACATTTTCGGCAGACGGAAAACTACTGCAACTTTCGTATTCAATCATATAATTGCTAGATTCGGTGTTTCTCAAGCTATTATTACTGATTATGGAAGTCACTTTTGAAACATCATGATGACTGAACTGACAGATCAACTTGGCCTGTGTCACGATAGTTCTACTCCATATTACCCACAGGCCAATGGTCTGGTTGAAGCTATCAATAAAGTTTTAGTGACTATGATCAAAAGAATCATTGGTATTCATAAGTCGAATTGGCATACCATGCTATTTTCAACACTTTGGGCATATCGGACCTCAGTAAAAACATTGACTGGTTTCACTCCTTTTCAACTAGTCTACGGTTTAGAAGGAGTGTTGCCTATTGAATGCGAAATTCCATCATTACAATTAGCCATAGAATCACTCCCAGCTACTTCTGAAGAAGAAAAACGTTTTTTGTACTTAGCTTAGCTAGATGAGAATCGACGCATTGCTGCAATAGCAAATGAGACTCATGCGAAATGAATAAAAGCTCAATACAACATAAATGTTACACCTCGTAATTTTTTAGAAGGAGACCTAGTTTTACTATATGATCAAGCAAACAATAAGCTAGGGGCTGGAAAATTTGTACCTATGTGGCATGGTCCTTACATTGTGAAGTGAAAGCTGGAAAAAAGGGCTTATGAATTGATAGATTTTGACGACGTCTCTTTGGGTAAACCCAGAATTGGACTTTATCTGAAAAGATATTATGCTTAAATTCTCGGTGGAGATTTTTGTTAGATTAGTTTCTTTACAGATGGTGTGTTTTAGATTAGAAAAGTGTGCCTAGTTTAGAGAATGCTCTTATCATTATTCATGCTTATCTTGATTTTACTCTTGATATTGTAGATGTCGACGTCTCTTCAAACATACATTGGTTTTACTGATGGTGCTTGTCATAGTACATGGAACATTTCTTCCACAACTTGGGTTATCTATTCACCCTTTGATGAGTTAGTGTCTATGCATGGGGTAAGCCTCGGTCAAACAACGAATAACATTGCAGAGTATAGTGCAGTGATTGAGTTATTATCTGAATCCATCTCATTTGCGATTCAGAGTTTGATTGTTAGGTTGGATTTTGAATTCATTGTATTACAGCTCAACAAGGTTTATGCCATTAGAAATCCAGTGTTATTAAGGTTATTTTTGAGATTTCGTCTCTTGGAACGTGAATTTGACTACATTGAATATCAACATATTCCAAGACATTTAAATACATTAGCAGATGCAGTTGCTTCTAGTATGATAAATAGACATTTGCAATAATCAAAACAATAAATTTAATAACATTCGATAACATGTTACACGAGATAGCCGGTAATAGTGATATATCATAGCATAGAAGTGTGTTTCAAAAATGTACATCGTCTTCGATCACAGGTTGAAAAACACCTTATGATCGGAAAAAATGATAATACAAAAAGACAAAAATGTCATGAGTCTACAAATCAATCATCCTATCCCTGGCGATGATCATGATAAGAAACCACTGCTCGGGCCACCCTACATAGGAACCTCCTAAAAGGTCCTGGGACCCCAATCACATATCTCTGTAACCTAAGTGGAATATCATCTATACTAGTCTCTGGAATATCTAGTGTCAAACGCTCCAAGTTGGTCAGGATCTCTGTTGATTGGTCCTGTGTGGATGGTGCTGCTGCAGTTGGGTGTCTCCTCTCGTAAGGTTGGTCCTCGTGGACCCAAATTTGCATTTAAACTTTTAATTGTCAGTTTTGGACGATTTAAAATAAAAAAAATTAAAACTTAGAAAGTGTTGAAAATGATTTCACCTGAATCATCCCATTGCTCTCCTGGTGGAAGAATCATGTCTGGGTCATCGCGATAATCCATCCTGGCATATGGAAAATCATAAATCACAAAAAGTTGGTTGTTCAACCAACGAAAATACTCAGACGGAAATCAAACAACCTCTGTACCCTCCTTAGGGTGACGGGTCATCAAAGCAACCCAATGAACTATCCTAGGCTCTCGAGGAAGACCAACATCAACAGGAATATGCTGCGGGGCTAACATGGGGATCCTCTCTAGAGCAAAGCTGACTATGATAAATCCATATCCAAAGTTCTTCAGCTGTCCATTCTTTGCTCTGGTTAGTTGGCCTTTCACATTTGCTAACACAGCCTTGCACCAGTGGAATATGGTGCCTTGAAAATAGTCTACAACCATCTTCATTTGGGATCCAGTAGCCACATGCAATGCTGCACTCCCGCATAGCCTGGTAACATTGAATGCAATAACCTTAAGCTCAAGACAGTTGATAGTTTTAATATCAATCCATTTTTCCTTTGTTTGAAAACTCCAATCGGAGACTAGCGACAGACTGGCCACCTGTCCTAGTCCCGAAAAGAGATAATTGTTCTCCCCTCTTGGACAAACTAGTCAAAAAGTATATGTCCTCCAGCTCGATTTTGAGTCGGTGGCCACCAATCACAAAGCACTGGTCCTTTGTGTTCCATCTGTCTACCAACCATTGCAAGAGGTCTACTTGGGCCCTCATGTGCTGTATGCCCTACAACTTATGCAATCTGCATGCTCTCAATGCCTGCAATGTGGGCATATGATTTAGTGCGGAAAAATCTACATCCTCATGCTCGTGTTCTCTCCAAATAAGCATTTTGAATGTCCTACAATGCATGAAAAGACATATTAGAACAACCTTGTTCAGAAAATTTTGGGCAAAAATGGAGAAATTTAAGTTTTTAAAATTCATTTCGCGGGGTATGCACCCATTGCTTACAAACAATGCGTTAGTCTGCACAGGTTGTGAGCAATAGGTGTGGACCCACAACTTTTTCCTTAACAGGAAAAAGTCAGGGTCTGTAGGGGCCACGTGTTGCACCTGCGGACCTCCGCAAGTGATTTTCTAAACCTCTTTTTCCTTTAAAAATAAAATTTAAAGCCTAAAATCAAAACGTAAATGGATGAAATGCAAGTTAAGGAGGACGTGGATTACCTGGAGCTGACGGTTTTCGATTCCAACGGACGGATTTTCCAGAATATTCATAGGAACTTTCTTACCTAAAAGCTCTCACTTCTCATTCTGAACTCAAATGGTAAAAACAAAGTTAGAAAAGCCCTTTTTATAAGTTTTTTCGAATAAGTGAATTTTTAATTTATTTATTTTTCACTTTAAAAAGGTAAATTTTTAAAATCATTTTTTTTTAATCTCAAACAGGTATGTGTAATGTTTTGAGTTTTTGTGCAGAATATTGGATTTTTTAGGAAAATTGATCATTTTTCAACAAAGAGCATACTTTTATCACTTTTTCGAACTCTTTAAATTTTTTATGAAAAAGCGAAACATTGGAGTCCTCGTTAAGCTCTTTTCAGACTCGAAAATTGAAAATATTGCCGAGCACTTGATTGTTCGAACTCGTTAAAATAAATGAATAATCGTCCCTTCAGTATAAGTTTACCCCTTTTATGGACTGAAATGGAATATTTACGAAAAAGGTACACGTTGAATAATTACGGTCAATAGAGTCCTCTTTAAACCTTTTTCAGACTCATTAAATATGAATAGATTGTCGAGTGCTTGTCTTTTCCAGCTCGTTAAAGTAATTTTTTTTTTCTACGTTAAGACTAACCTAAGTACCCACAGGGATTTGAACTGGTGACCTATCGCAAGGAGTGCCTTAACAGCGCACCCATTCACCGTCAATCCAAAGCCCCATGGGTAGCTCGTTAAAGTATTGGAAATGTCATCCCTCCTGTATTATTTTACCCTTTTTTGGACCCGAGGGATTATTTTATGAAAAAGTACCCTCATGGAGTTTTCTTAAATTTTTCTTCTGACTCCCTAAAATTGAAAAACACCGAGTTTTTCCTATACTGGACTCGTGTTGATGCCCCGAAAATCGTTACATCAACATTGTGGGATAACCACCTGGTTCGAACCTTAATACAACTCCTTTTCCGTTTGGAATGGTGGCTCCGACTGGATATAATGGGACCAGTTCCCCAGTAATGAATAAAAGGGGGTGGATGAATGATTTGTTTTCTAATAAGTGACAATGAATGGAGGACTTATTCTATGAGCGAAAATGTAAATGAATATTTTATCCCGGGAAGCTTCTATTCTTAAGTGCAACTTTTGGTGATCTGTGTTCGTTGATAGGCATATAGATGACACTATTCAATAAACAAAGACATTCATTTAAATAATAATTACTTCGTTCAAATAGTTGAACAAAGTAATTATTATTTAAATGAATGTCTTTGCTTATTGAATAGTGTCATTTATATGCCTATCAACGAATACAGATCACCAAACGTTGCACTTAAGAATAGAAGCTTCCTGGGATAAAATAGTCATTTACGTTTTCGCTCATAGAATAAGTCCTCCATTCATTATCACTTATTAGAAAACCAATCATTCATCCACCCCCTTTTATTCATTACTGGGAAACTGGTACCATTATATCCGGTCAGAGCCACCATTCCAAACGGAAAAGGAGCTGTATTAAGGTTCGGACCGGGTGGTTATCCCCCGATGTTGATGTAACGATTTTCGGGGAATCAACATTTTTGGCGCTAGAAGGAGGGGCATCAACTATGAATGGCGAGTAAATCAAAACCTACAGACCATTCTCAGAGTAAATCACCCTCCACCTCACCTCGGACCTCCCGTTTGCATTCTGAAATACCAGTGTCCAAACGAGAAGAAGAGGGATCAACTACCACTGCTCAACCCCACCATACTTCAGAATGTTTAAGTCTGGAGTCCCCTGAAGTTCAGTCTATCATCCAGAATCTTCAAGGCTTCTCCATATCATCTCAGAGATCTGAAGTATCTCAAGGCAGTGAGACTTCGGAATTCCGCCTACCTCATCCTCTCACCAAACTCCAAAACAAAAAACTTGGCATTGAACTAGCTGAGTTGCCTTTACCCCAAAGGCAAAAGGCTAAAAAGAACACTGAAGGTTATGGTAGTGAGACCTTTTCTCCATCATCTTCCATCTCATCATCTCCAGTGCGAAGTCAAACATCCACTTCCCCATTACATATTATTGTTCACCAGGGGTCACCACCTTCAACATCACAATATTTTCAGTCTTCATTTCCACCTCCTCCCCAAACACCTGGAACACCACAGGCAATCATTGGTACTCCCAAGATGGCTCAGATTCCATGGAACAGTCCTGGTACAGTCACTATGCTAGCACCATTACATCCATTACCTGATTATCCTGAGAAATGGTTACCAAAGTTTAATCCAGACGCTGGAACATTAACTGAGGAACACATAAATAATTTCATGTTGTCAGTTAATCTGAAAGGAGTAACAGAAGAAGATGTTGTAGTTAGGATTTTCCCCTACACGTTACGAGGATCAGCTGGGTCTTAGTATTTTTCCTTGCCCTCTGGATCCATTACCAGTTGGAATACCTTTCAGGAGCAGTTTCTTACCAAATATGGCGGTGATAGATCCTTGGCCACACTCATTAATGTCCTTTCAAATCTAAGGATTGAGTTTAGAGAACCAATTAAGGAGTTTAACTCCCGATTTAATAAACTCTTGAATAAAATCCCCACCGATTCCAAGCCAAGTGAACAAATTAGAAGCGAGTGGTACATCACAGCCTTACCTTCAAATATAGCCATTTTTGTAGATAGGGTTGGGAAACCTACTTTGGTCGAAAATATGAAAGAAGCCCTCCCTGTGGAAAAACGTATAATCGCTTTGGAAAAGAAATATGCTCTCGAAGATAGGAAATCCAAAAGAGTGTCTTTCAAGGATGATTCAAAGAAGAAAATCACCAAAGATCCATACGATATGGAGGGTCTTCAAAAGGTCCTCAAAACAATGTCAAATAAAATGGTTGAAATTAAGAAACAAGTAGCAGAAACCTCAACAAAGAAACCATATAGGAATTTTAAGAAACCTAAGTCAAAAGCACCAAATGTTATATCTAATGCAGATTCAGACCCTGAGCAAGAAGAAGAAGATGAAACAATTGCACCATCCGATGAATTCGAGGAAGAGGAAGTCGTTGAATGCCATGGAATGTGGGACTTCATATTGCCTAACTCCGACACCGAAACTGAACAAGAAGCTTTTCCTGTGACTACTAGGAGCAAAAGTGCCCCTGAACCTGTCCAGGCAAGTTCAAAGAAAAGGAGTGCAGGTACTAATACTACAAAGGAAAAGGTACCACAAGGAAGCCGGCTACAATAGTGCCTCAAAACCAACCATCGTCCTCAAATATACCTTCAACATCAAAGATGTTGGTAGTATCAGATTCAATGGATTACAATATTGTTGATGATATGAAGAAGACTAAGGCAAACATCACCATGTTTGAACTCAGCAAATTAAAACATCATCAGAAATTGCTTCTTAAGGAACTAAATGCAGTTCCTTCTTCGCCTCTTCCTAGTGCTAAAGCTGCAAATGATTCAGGACAACCACCTTCTGGTAGAGTTGAGGCTACTGATACGATTCTAATTGGAGATAGATCAAATTCCCATACCCCCCCTTTCCTCATAACCTACGAAATCTACAATCGAAATCTACACAACTGTTTGATTGACTTAGGGGCATCATCTAATATAATGCCAGCTTCAGTTTGTTCTAAACTGAACATAGAACCCCAAAAGCCTTCAATTCATATTGTGCAGTTAGATAGAACCAAAGTCCAGGTCTTAGGGGAAATAAACTCTATTACTATCAGGTTATTGGCTGATCCACGAGTGGTTCAAAGAATTGATATCTTAATCGCTGATATACCTGAGTTTTATGATTTAATCTTGAGCAGGGATTGGTCTGAGAAGCTCCATGGGTATATTTCTATCGATTGGTCTCATATGTGTCTTCCCTACAAGGGAAAGCCAAATCAAATAAAAATCAATCGGGAGAAACACATGACCCATACTGTCACAGAGTTCGAATAGGAGAATCAACCAATTGCATTTAACAATAATATTTTGGGAAACTATTCTTTTGAATCATTCTTTGGCAATTATATTGCCCAACCATCTCCTTTCTTAGTAAACAATTTCACATCATAAATCGAAAATTTTTCTCAAACCGACAGATCAAGATGTGTTAATGTTACTGAGAATTCTGTAAATAAAATTCTTGATAATTCTTTATTTTGGTCTTTATATTTTGACGGTTCTAAATCTAGTGAAGGATCAGGAGAAGGGTGTATTTTAGTCAGCGCCGAGGGAGAAAAAACAATGCTTTCTTGTAGATTAGAATTTGAATGAAAAAATAATACAACTGAGTATGAGGCCTTGGTGCAAGGACTATATAAAGCTATTGGCCTGAAAGTTCAATATTTGAAAGTGTTTGGTGATTCAGAGATTGTCATAAAACAAGTTCGAAATACAATCCATTGTCTCTCTAATCACCTTAAGCACTATCAGTCTTTAGTCCAGGAACTTATATCTCATTTCTTAGCATTCAATATTTCACCTATTCCCAGATCCCAGAATGCAGCAGCTGACTTGTTAGCCAATGTTGCTTCTAAACTCCTACCTTTTGAAGATTATAGCCCGGATAGATTTTCAGTAGAGTTGATTTTTAGGCCATCAATTCCTGACAATGTCACCAATTGGCGAGTGTTCAATCACGATGAAGGCATCCTACATTTCTTAACTTCCGACAAGTCCTACAACGATCAGATCATTGATGAAAGCGATCATGATCTTCAGATGAAAGAAAAGCATGAGGAAAACTCGATACCAAGACCTTTGGTTAAACTTGAAGATATCTACGACATTAAAGACAGGTTTAAACAGGTAACCAATTCAAAGCTCCAAAGTTCTACCTTAAGATTTGAATTGATAAATCTCGGTACTGAGCAGAACCCTCAAAATATCAATTTAGGACTAGGGCTTTCTGTGGAAGAAAGAATAGCATTTATTAGATTATTAAGGAAAAATAAACATGTCTTCGCTTGGAAGTATGATGACTTAAAAACATATGATACATCAATCATCCAGCGTACCATTCCAATGCTTTCTGAACAGAAACCAGTTCAACAAAAATTGAGGAAAATACATCCAAACTTAGAGAGTCAGATAAAATCAAAACTCAATAAACTCTTGAAAGCAAAGATTATTTTTCCTGTTCGGCACTCAAACTGGGTCTCCAATATGGTGCCTATTAGGAAGAAAAATGGCGACATCAGGATTTGTATAGATTTCAGAAATTTGAATAAGGCAAGTCAAAAAGATAATTTCCCATTACCTACCATAGAGCAGATACTTCATTCAATAGCAGGTTCTGAGCTAATGTCCTTTCTAGACGGTTTTTCAGGATACAACCAAATTTTGGTCCATCCTGATGATAGACTCAAAACTACTTTCAAAACAAAATGGGGAACTTACGCCTATCAGAAAATGCCTTTTGGACTTATTAATGGAGGAGCTACATTCCAAAGAGCAATTGATATAGCCTCAAAGGATTGATAACCAAAATAGTAGTCGTCTATTTAGATGACATTATTGTATTTCTATAAAGAGATCCAACCATTTACATGATTTGAATCAAATCTTTGAACGCTGTAGAAGGTATGGTATTTCACTTAATCCTAAAAAATCCTTCTTTGCTCTAAATCAAGGAAAGCTCTTGGGCTTTATCGTTTCCAAAGATGGTATTTATATTGATCCTGACAAGATTAAAGAAATTTATGAAATCCCATTTCCTCATAACAAAAAATCCATGCAGTCATTTTTAGGTCAAATCAACTTTGTCAAAAGATTTGTTCCCGATTTTTCTCATATCATTTTACCATTACAAACCATGATTAAGAAAAATTCAGTGTTTAGATGGGGGTCTGTGGAAAAGGAAGCATTTTATTTAATCAAACAATCAATAATCAATGTCCCCGCTTTAAACACTCCTAATTTTTCTAATCATTTCATATTGTACACTATCGCGCCAGATTCATCTTATGCATCGGTACTCGCTCAGATTAATGATCACGACTTGGAAGCACCGATTTCATTTTTTAGTTCAAATTTTCATGGTGCATAACTAAATTACTCCAAAGTTGAAAAACAAGCCTTTGCTGTGTATAAAGCCATCAAACACTACAGGCCCTTCCTTCTAAAAGCCCATACAAAAGTTATAGTTCCTTTTTCTGCAGTAAGGCAATTACTGATCCAAAGGGAATTAGGTGAAAAAAGGGCAAATTGGGTTACAAAACTTCAAGAATATGACTTGGAAATCAAGCCAGCAAAGATTGTAAGAGGCCAAGGTTTTTGCAGGTTATTAGCAGGAGCATCCAACATTCCAGAATCAGGTGATACAGATCATATTGAAGAAATCAACCAGATAAGTATTACCAATTCTGAATCTCAATATGCAGATTTAATCTTTTATTTGAAAAATGGATATGCACCTCCTAATCTTTCTTATAAAAACAAACGGGCCATTAGATTAAAGGAAAAAAACTTCATAATCATTGATGATGTACTTTTTAGGCAAAATTATGATTCAGTTTTATTAAGATGCCTGGAAAAACCCGAAGTACAAAAGGTTTTGCAGGAGTTACATGATGGACCAGCCGGAGGACATTTTGGAGCTGACACAACAGCTCACAAAATCATTCATGCTGGATATTATTGGCCCACCTTATTCAGAGATACTCACGAATATGTAAGGAAATGCCGAAGTTGTCAAATCTCCAGTGGAAGAAAAAGAAAACCAGCTTTCCCTTTGCAACC
>APFE031561768.1:213113-245011 GCA_000404065.3 Pinus taeda | reverse complement strand
GGACAAGTCCCCCCCGCGCCCCCCCGCGTGGAGGGGTGTACAAAACTTCCTGGGGTATACATCCGGCTGAAACAAAGACCTCTGAACAATCATGCTCCACACACAACATCAAAGACCTCAGATACTTGCCTCATGGACCTCAGATACTTGCCTGTAGCTGACCAATGTATCAACCATGAACTTTGTAACAAGTCCTCCTATAATTCGATCGATCTAGTGGTCAACAATCCATGTGATCTTATCTTCAGAGGCTTCTAATCATCGTACCAGTTATGGAGTCCACACTATTAGACTGTCAAGCCTCCACCCTCCTTGACCGTCTGCCAACTTAGCTATCCAATCGTATATTTCGATGGGGAAGGTGCAGAAGAAAATTTCATGTATTTTTGTGTACAAATGTATGTCCAACCATTGTTCTTTTGATAGGTGTGGTTCCTGTTCTCTTGTGCCACGAATTCGTTAAAATTTGTATCCAACCACTTTTCAATTTCCTTCTTGGTCGGATTCCAGTGATGCAACATCACACGTCTCCTTAAGCAGATGTTGGTCCTGACAATGGAACCATTTGTTGGCTTAGTGGGTCCTAACCTAGGTTTAGGGTTAATTGTTCCAAACAAAACCCTACACTACTTGCCCTTTTGGCATCAACCCACATAGTGCAAACTGAAGTCTCACTCGAAGCAGTATGGGGGGATGTTGGAACCAAGTTTCTGCATCTAGAGATTAGTGTGATGTCTTTTATTGATCTATATCTACCTTCACACACATCTATAAGCCCCTAGGGCTCAGTAATGTAACTTCCTTTAAATGGCCTCTATACCTTCATCAAGGTCTACAATAGGTCTTTGTGGACCCTTAACCGATAAATCGACCACTTACATGCACCATAAAATAACCCTAGATCTGAGTTCATGTAGATCTACTTAAGTACTTAATAAACGTAACATAATGTATTATAATCTTCATGGAAGTACTTAACAAGAATTACGTACAGTTAATAAGACTTATCCAATAGAGTCATGCATTAATAAATCAATATTTCATAAAGACATTATTCCATCGCATCATGTATCACAAACATAAATAATAAAAGTAAACGGATAAACACAAGAATTTCTTCATAGTCTTCTTTATTGATCTTCAATATGAGGTTATAGACTCAAACTTCCCTACACACTCATCTGTAGGGGTCCACGCGCTGAGCTGTGGACTCTACTCTAGACCTCTGCGCACTGAGATGTAGAGCCTTTTTCCTTCTATCTACCCACTACTTACTTTCCCTCTTTCTCCTCTCTCAGACGTAGACATAGATCTGCCTTAGACTCTCTAAGGCACACTTGTTTATAGATTTTTACATACAATCCCATGGTCCACAGACCATGGGTGGATCTCAAAACCAACTCGATTTTACATAGACAAGGGGCTAAAACCCCCTTTTGACTCCTAACTGTCTATGTGCTCTACATCTACAAATTGCGGAGACTTTACCAAAATTTACATCAAAACTTGGGTTTTTAACCCCAAAAATGACCCAGGGGACCCCATCCGAACATGAAGTAAATTTTTCTATTAACTTGAACTCTTTTGTGACTCAATACAAGTGGAATCACATCAACTGAATCTCATTAACATGTTCTAAAAAATAGTAGAAAATTACTACTATTTTGTTACAAGAGACTTCCAAAAATTCTGGATTTGTGAACTAGCAAACCAATCCAAGTGGCTCAATGATAAATATGAATTTTCAAAGCTGTTAAAGGATGAATAATTCTTGTGACTCTATAAATAACCTGTAAAAGAACTCACTTCAATCATCTAACCAATATGACCTACTACAAAAGAAGCGTGAATAGTAAATGCAGAAATAAGAGATGCAAGTGAACGCATTCAAAGAAGATAACGAAATTGTACAAGAGGGATCTAAGGATCATGGGATGGCCAAGCCCAAGGATACTATGATTCTCATGAAGGAAACCAAGCTTTAGAAGCTAAAAATGACACCAAAATTCATTATTTGAATAAATCCAATTACATCCCTACCAGAAATGAAAGTGGAGTTTTTAAATAACAAGTTTTCTCCAAAGAAGACTAAGAAATACATGCCTCTAGAGGAAAATTAGAATTGGTACTTATACAAAGTGATGAGGAAGCATTATCCTTGAAAGGAGAAAACTTTCCCCACCAAAATACCTCAAAAAGTGGATCTAGTTCCTAACACTAGGAATTTGCATTAAATAACAGGGACAATATTCCTATATTTTCTCAATCATTGGAGTTCGAAAATTTGTTCAATAATTTCATAATATACTGCTCATTTATTATCCAATCTTGGTCCATCCTATAGTAGGGAGAAATTTCCTATACTATCTCATTCGGAATGTACTCAATATTCTCTTAATATTCTGCAAAAATAAATAATATTAGGCACATAATACACAATTGTCTCTAAACCTTCCTATGAACATATTAAAATAAAAAACATCATTAAGTGTAGAAGGAGAGATTTAATATTGCCTTTATGTGCCTATGAAAGGTTAGATGGGCCTTAATTTTGTTTCTAATTTGGAGGCCCATCACTGGACATGCCAATTAAAGTGGGTAAATGTGGGAGGTGGTGTTGAAGATTGGTATCAGAGAGAGTTTCTGTTCTCTTGGACTGGTGTTGTAGCGGCTACAAAACCCTCCAAAATTTTGTCCTGCATCCAATTTTGGAGCCTCCCTTGGTTTTTTTCCTTGATGATTGCAAATAGTCAAGCTTATCCCATGAGCTCATGTTGAGTCTTTACACCCTCTTTGCTTGACCGAGCACTGATTATCTTTTAGCATGTTGGTTGCAATGTCATGCCTGCGGTACTATTCTAGATATGTTAAAGGTATACCTTTGTGTGTACAAGTTGCATTCACTATGTAAGAATTTGTCGCACTCACACATGAATTTGTATGCAATTTCACGCAAGTGTCGTCACATTTGTTCAATGATCTATCTCAACTGTCGCACTTTCCACTCTCACCCTTCAATCAGTCACACTGAGCATATGTTGTCTTATTGCTTTGAGGTGTCTTGTCATCGAGTCATGTTGAGTGTGTGTTTTCAAGGTCATGTAAACATGAGTTAACTCGCTCACAGACTTAACCATTTTTCCGAAGATCTATCGATCAAACCACCCTCCACTAGCCAAACCTCCACTAAGCTACACTACAGAGTCTCAGTCCTCAGTGACCAAGCATTGTTGCCCAGAACTGCATAGAGCTTGAAGTTTCCCTCCAAGCACTCTACACTATGCAATTCTATAATCAAATTGGCTTACTTTCACCCATAACAGCACAAATGTTTTCCAATAATCCATCTTAGTCTGTGCTTCCCGCAAGCCTATCCATCAAGGCTCCCACTAGTCAACTAGAGAATTTGACTAAAGTAGTGACCTAGGGTTTCACTCATCTCTAAAACTGCACATAATTTTTTAGCGTACCTTCCTGCACTACCTAATGAAATTGTAGAGACATGAGGGACAAGCACCCATTGAATGTCACTGCACTGTCTCTGGAAATTGCATAATTTTGTCAGGAAGCCCCCTTGCTAACCTGCTCTCCACTTCTCCTGAAAATTGCATAGTTTTCTTAGACAGTCCACTTGTTGCTCAACACCCTGCTCAGCTCAGAAACTATGCAAACATGTCCTGCTTGATTGTCTCCCATATTTGTGTAGTTCTAACCAGCAAGCTATCGCAGCGTGATCCCAGCCTCCTTTGGAAATCTATGTAGTTTTCACTGCCACTGCCTCTTGTTGCTCGCACTGCCTTCCCCATAAAAACTGTGAAATTTTTCCTCCCAGCTGAGCCAGGCCCTACAAATGTCATTGTTGTCCTAGGCTACTCAACCCAGCCTCTCCATGATCTTTGCGCAATTTTTCCCAATAGTGCCCCAGAGCCTTGCATCCTAGCCTGAGATGTGCTTGGCACAGTTTTAGAGCCTTGTCCTCTCTCTTGGTCACCTACACCTAAGAATGAAAGATGATGAATCATGGTAGACTGGAGGATTTGTGGATTTGGTGTCATCTCATCATGAGTGATTGTAGAGATAGGTACATAGACAAGACGATCCAGATGAAGAAGGCGCACATGCTATGATACTTGTCCATGAACATATGAACACATGAAGCATGCCAAGTACTAGAAAAGGGGACACATGCACACGCAACATCAAGAGAACACCAAGACCGTCGAAGACTCTACACACCTTGTCATGTGGAGGTGAAGCTATGATACACCAAGAGCGCACTCATTAATCAACAACACAGCACCTCGACATGGACACCACCATCAGCATGAACATACTAGCAATGTCATGTTGATTCATGTCATCAGTCATCTTAGCCACATCACTACTATGGGCCATATTGTTGTAATCAATTAAATGTAACTTGGAAGTCCTAGAGACCCACATACGAAGTTGAAGAGTCATGTAAGTCAAACAATCTCGAGGGAAGTCGAAGAGTCACAAGGATCAAGTTCACCCTTGACTATATATACCCCTCATTTGTACATACAAGGAATTTTCACCTTGGCTCCTCCCACATAGTCTTGAGAGTTTGTAGTCTTTTTTTTGAGGAGCGAGCAGTGGCGCCAATGCCCCACTATTAGGGTTAGTGATGTATGGTGTACGGATGTGTCTTAGAACTCTCTTAATTTAGAAGCATGTTAACAGGCCAACATGTTTTCAAACATGTATTGTATTCGTTTGTAAGACTATTCTTTGGATGCTTGTAATTCATGTTTCTTTAACCTATACTAATGTAGTCAAACTATTTTGGTTTTTTAGTGCATATGTTGTTGGAAATGTGTTGCATCAGTTGTTATCATTGTCTTGCCCATGTGGACTACTCTGTCAGACACTAGACAAATTCATTATTGTAAACATGTTATAATGGTTGTCGTACTCGTGTGGACTACTCCGCTAGATGTTGTATGTGTTATTTATTCACTTTGTGTTTTTGGCTGCCTCATCCATGTGGACTACTCCCTTTTGACTTGAGACTCACTCTCACCCTCTCCCTCTACAGTGAAAAAAATTAGAAACAAGTTACACTAAGCACTCACCAAGCACACAAACCTTGTAGTTTGAAGAATAAATATACCACTCTCATGTGATGAAAAGTAAAAGCTAACGAATATCTTTAAGATAATGGTAACCGAGCCATTATACCATATAGGAATCCCATGCCAAATGGTGTGAGGTCTAGTTGGGACTTCATACTGGGGAGATCCAGTGAATGTTGGCGTATCCAACACTATTAACATTTTTGGTGCTACAAGGAGGGCTGCTAGTTTTTTATGGCTGAATGTCCTCTCACCCCCAGTTATCAATCATATGGTCAAGGCAATAACTCACACTCCCTCTCACCTACGCACAACTCTGAAATTGGTTACTCCTCACCTCCTAGATGTGAACACGAAATTTCATATCAGTACCTCTGCTCTATCCATCCCATCACCTGTCAGTTTTCCAAAGCAGTCATACTGATCCCAAGAATATAAGATCTTCCATACACATCAAAGAAGCCAAAGACCACTCTCATAGGAGTTGTTGTCTCATCGGTAGAAGAAGCAGTTCTTTCCACTCTCCAAGGTCTGGCAGAAGCTGTCGAGAACAGAGAGGAACCTCTAGTCTTTTGATAGGGAGAACAAGACACCCTCGTGATATTGGGCTCAGTCTTTGGTATAGGAGGTAGAGGGGAAGGCATCAGAGGAGGTGGAGGTGAAGATGAACCAACCGAATCAAAGGTGAAACCATCTGATTTTGAAGAAGAGGAGGAGGATGAAGAAGAAGAAGACATGGTAGACCAAAAATTGGAATGGATGACTCAGGGCCCATTGGCTCTCTTAGGTGCTTTGCACAAGATTCCAAAGTGTTCAGAATGGATTTTCACAAAGTTTGATCCCAACATAACAATGAAGGTAGAAGACCACTTGGACAACTTCTACCTACAACTGTAGACACTCGAGGTATGTTACGATGACGTTACATTTAGATTGTTTCTATGTACCTTGGATGGCCAAGCAACAATATGGTATCAAAACCTTCCTGTCAACTCCATCTAGAACTGAGGTATGTTCAAGAGAATGGTTTTGGAAAAAAATGTTGATGATAAGACCCCTTCCATGTTTCTCAAATGGTTGGGCAGTCTCAGGATGGAGTCAAAAGAGAAAGTGAAAGACTTTAATCAAAGGTTTTTATGCATCTTTAACAAGTTTTCAATAGACACAAAACTTCATGACTCCATCATTATCGACTATTACACGTATGCACTACCAACCAGTATTATGTAGTTCATGAAGTGAGCTGGGAAAAAAAATTTACTTGAAAACTATGAAGAGGCGATCATTGTGGAAAAGCACCTATGCATGATTGGAGTCATCAAGGATGATGAACTAGAAAAGGACTGCAAATATGCAAGTAGGAAGCCCCAGGCTGCTACGAGTAAGGGGAAAGACAAGGAATCAAGTGAAACTGAAACCCTTACTCATCTTGTCAAGACCTTGACAACATACGTGTCTGAACTTAAGTAATGAATGGTAGACACATCTACCAGCAGCTGGCCTCCCAGACAATAGAAGAGGAGCATGTCATTAGGAAGAAGCAGCTTCTTGGCTAAAAATTTGTAGAGCTCTAGCTTAATGTTCCAGATGGAAATGTGTTCGAACACCAATTATTTCTCATTCCATGAAGGCTATCACATGGAAAGGACTTGTCTAGATTGGAAATGAGTTGTGGACTCGGTGTACAATGATATCAGAAACATGGTAAACAATGTGTAGTGTCAACCAAAAGATGAAGATGATGAAGAATATTCTGCATCTGATGAGGCAACAGGTGCTGGTTAGGTGATCAACATGTATCAATGAGTGCATGCAACATAGAAAATGAACACCGAGAACCAACCCGCAAAGCAAAATGGTCGATACAATCTCAGAAGTTAAGGGGCTCCCCTTACTATTGGGAAAGTGTAAGAAAAGCTTGAACTGATGAGGAAGATCGATCCACTAGTTGCCCCAAAGAAGAAAGCACAAAGGAATCCTGGTAAGACAATTGCAAACAAAAGTATGTCCATGAGCAGTAAATTTCAGAACACTCCACCAGATAGTACAAGCATGTGTCTAATCCTGGACATCTTAGTGAGTTTACCCACTCTTGACTACAAAATTGTTGAAGATATGAAGAAAACTCGTGCAAATATTTCCTTGTTCGAGTTAGCTAAGCTCAAGGGTTAGCGAAATATTCTGTTGCGTGCATTGGGGAGAACATCCATAGAAAACACAACCACAACCAACAAGGGAGCAATTACATCTCCCGGTTCACTCACAACTATGCTCAACACACTTTGGATGGAAGAAGCAAACTATGTTCGCCCTCCATTCTTGTTCTCATTTGAAATTTTTAACTGCAATGTTCACAACTGTTTGGTTGACTCTGGCGCATCAGTTAACATCATACGACTCTCCATTTCCGAGAGGATCAATGTGTAATGGAGCAAGGCATCTGCACAGATCATCCAACTAGATTGAACATGCATACCATCCATTGGTGAACTACGGGATGTGATCATTCGGTTATCTCATGATAGTCATGTTCACCAATGAATCAACATTGTCATTGTGGACATACAGGAAGCATATGACTTACTGCTTAGCAGAGACTGGTCCAACAAGTTGAATAGGTACTTTTCCATAGACTAGTCACACTTATGGCTTTCGTACAAGGGAAAAGGAAATTAGATCTAGGTGTTATCTGAGAGATACATGAAACATAATATCACTCCCATTAATGGTGAGAATGAACCATTGGCTTTCGTGGAACTCATGCTTGGAAACTGCCTCTTGGAAACGTAGTTGGGGTGTTATCTCACACAATCATCGCCAACCCCACTAGACACATAGTTGGGTCTCCTTCCTTGCTCGATTGTGCATAATGAAACATGTACAATACGATGTAACACTAGTAGTAGTAGAAGTAGTAGTAGTATCACATCAAGCGGTCCGTGTACAAATGAGTTGTGGACCATGTATTTTGACAGATCAAAGACATAAGTGGCTTTGGAGACGGGTGTGTCTTGATATACCCAAAGCAAAGGAAACACTTGATCTCAAGCTGCTTGGAGTTCGAGTGCACAAAAAACATTGATGAATATGAAGCACTCGTATTGGGTTTGAACAAAGCCATTAGCCTTAATGTTGTTGTGCTCAAAGTGGTAAGCGATTCAGAAATTGTGGTATGATAGGTACGTAAGCGATTGATGTCTAACTTCAAAGCTTTCAATATCATTATTGTGCTAATAATGCATAATGCAGTTACCGATACCTTAGCTAATGCATCTGCTAGGATGACACCACTTAGGGATAGGTTTACTGTTGAAACTTTTTATAAGCCTTTTATTCCTGATAACATAACTAATTTACGCATTTTTTATGATGATCAACAAAAACTACAATTCATGGCTAATGATGATGTGTTCAAGGATGCAACAATTGACAAAGATGAGCATGAGCAGTCTCTAGAAGCCACAGTTGGTGACAAGAAAGGAAACCTCATCCCGAAGATTGTGGTATCTCTCAAAAATATCTATGGCTTACAAAACTTCTTTCAAGGGCCAAGGAACAACAAAACCCATAGTTCCACCATGATGCATAAACAGATCAACTTTGGAACATAACAAGATCCAAATTTCATCAATCTCAGTACATGTTGCACATAGCAAGAGAATCAACCCTTTTTCTACTTGTTCAAGCAATACCAAGATGTGTTCATGTGGACATATGATGATCTGAAAACTTATAAAATGTAAATAATCCAACATGTGATTCTAATCAAGGAAAGGGTCAAGCCATCTCAATAGAAGCTATGGAAAGTACATCTATCACTTGAACCCCTTGTTTCTAAGAAAACTAGTGTCTTTTTGATAGACTAGCCCTCTAGGTTTGGCAGTGACCCTAGAAACAACAGTTCAAAGTAATTCAAAGATTTCTTCTATGCACAATAGATAAGAGAAAGATGAGAGGACCAACCTGGAACTTTCGCTTAATCCTTTGCTTGATCTTTCTCCCCCTTGACAGAGCTTGCAACTCCTCTCCATACTTATCCCGCTTGAAGAGTACTTGTAGAAACACAGTATCAAAGAACCATCAAAACATCTTGATCTATTGTATCATAAGCATTACAGAATCATATGTATAATGAACATACAATGACATTCACAAATAATAATATTCACAACTGCATAATTAGATGGAAGAAAACTTGAAGAACTTTATTAAATATAAGGGAGAATTACAACCCAATTGTCTAATCCAGCATCACTCTCCCAGCATCAATCCCTCTTCACCTTATGAAATAACAATATCACACCAACAATACAATGCTCTTATCTCAAATACAAACTATTAGCACTTCCTTGCAATTCACAACATTCCAGCCTCTAGATCTCTTAAATGAGGGATCCATTTATAGATGTGTGCAAGGGTGTGAGTCATCTATGGCGTTTTGATTAGTGTCATTCCACTTGTTACAATTGATTCCACTTGTTGCAATTGGTTCCACTTGGAGATTTCTTGGATCTCTTACTCATCCCTGGGCGAATTCAGTGAGGCAAGTGTCATAAGAGAAGTTTCTAGAAGATTCCATGAGTATCCACTTAGCAAGTTGTCTCAGACATTTGTCCATCCTCGCCCATTGCACCCTACAGAAGGCTTAATTAGTATTCATTGCACTTGAGCAGTGTACCACTCAGTATGCATTGCACCTGGCTAGTGTAGCAGTCAGTATGATTCAGTTTGGGCCATTTCTGGATGATTTTTCAGGTGGAACTTTTGGGGAATGATGTAATCAGATGACCATGATCTTTTAGGGTATGGAACAACTATTTTAGGGGTTGAAAAGCCCTAGTTTATTGACATATAAGATTGGGGTTGAAGTGCCCAAATATGTCTATAAGAGTTGTCCCCTAAAGCATGAAGTCGTAAATATTGATGTCAGGCATGATGTCGGGCGAAATGCTTTATCACGAGGATCCGAGGTTTCCAACTAAAAGGTGACCTGTATAAGATACAATACAATACATCATCATAATATAATTTTCATGATCTAGCTAAGGTGGGAATTCCCATGCTTAGTTTTATAAATTCATTTCATGTACATAGAACAGATATTCGTCTGCATGTGCAGACTGATGATTCTTTAGTTGTAGAGTCATCATTTTTGGTCTGGATGACCATCTGTGCAACTTCTATGTACATTTGATGTCTCTATATCCCTGAATAGATTGTAGCCCGGATGGATGAAACTAGATCCGGGGTCTTCAAAACTAGTTCAATATTCACCCGATGTACAAGTAGATCCATGTGAAAAGATGTTCTGAAGTCGAACATGGAATGACATTGCCAAATTACCAGCCAATAATGTGAGCTGTTAACAGACATGAGAGGAATCACCGATAATGATAATGACCCTCAAGGTACTATAGTAAAATTTGCGTGGTGTGAATATATGATCCAATGTCGATCACCATGCAAGTCGAAGGCCATTGATGTCAACCTGTCGCCGGAAGTGAGAAACCTGCCATTGAGGCATGCAAGCTTCAAAGTACTAAAAGGTTTGTTTCTAGGTCAACTTCCTGGATAATGTGTTGATGTCGACAAGAAGTGACCTGTCGTAGGAGGGCCTTAATGTATCCCACATCTACGACACGAAACGAAGCAAATGATTTTTGGAGGCGAAAACGATTTGACGACACAAGGTTCGGGAATGGCAGCCATGAAAAATGAAGGTTGAAGGTATTGCAGTGGATGAGGCATTAACTAGGTTTGTGGTTTCTCAACTGAATGACTTCTCTTGAACATGTTGATGACACTGAGATGGATTGGTAGCATTAACCCCAAAATATGGATGGTGTGAAAGACCAATTGTGAGATGACTGGTAAATGAAATAACCCAACCCGACTCAATTGTGGTGATGGAGTGAAAGTTTCATGTTCAAGAGCGACCTGCTACCATAACTTTCTTCAAGTTTTCTTCACTGTTTCCACAGTAATTGCTAACCAGTACCTCTTTATTTTTGGCAAGCTTGAGGACGATAACATATGTTTGTTCTATAATTTGCCCTTCGTGCAAACCTTTCGCTATGTTTTAATGAGTCTAGTGACAATGAAACTCACTCTTGCCTAGAATGGAGAAGTTTGTCGCTATTGTTTTAACAAGTTTAATGACAAGGATAACTTGGTCCTTTTCATGTTTAGAGAGTTTGAAAAGGGACGAAAAGGAAACTCCAGCAGTTCTTTTTCGTAGCATAATCCCTTAAGTTCGAAAAAGGATAAAATAATACAAAAGGGGTGACTTTTCCGATCACTTTAACGAGCTGAAAGAGATAAGCGCTCGAATAGTTTTGTGAGATAATCCGTCGGGTCCGAAAAAGATTAAAATGTACAAGAGGGATGGCACTTCCAATCACTTTAATGAGATGGAAAGGCCAATTGCTCGATAATATTTTCATATTTAACGAGTCTGAAAAAGGGTTTAAAGGAGACTTGTTTTGAGGAACGAGTGGTGTCTGGGATAGCAACTAGTTCCGAGTAATCTTGGAACTTCTTGAAACATGGTGAATTTTGTGAAGAGGCTGGCTAACAAGACCACTCATTGCAATTATTCCTCAAGAAGGGTAAACAACCAAGTGGAAGCGTATGATTGGCCAAAATAATGGAGGTGATGGGAGGTACATAACCTAAGCTCAAGGCTAATAGCATGGCAATAACAAAGGTTAATTACTCCAGGTGTGTTCATTTTTCAATGAGCTTGAACCATGGATAAACTATGCTCGGTTTTAGTTTTTTATTTTTTTTATGCAAGCTTGAAACGACAAAACTAAAAATCCTCAAAATGACAAAACTAAAAATCTAGAAGGTTAAAAAGCTAAAAAGTTGAAAAGTTAAAAAATGAAATCGAAAAAGGTTTGCATGCCCCCAGCATGGTGAAAAGGAGAGTCTCCAATATCCCTATGGAAACTTCTAAGGTTAGGTAGGATGGTTTCGTCCACAAAATAGACAAAACACTTCCTTGGCTTTGTCCGCAGAATAGACAAAGGTGAATGGTGTGTCAGACCAATCACATAACATTTAGGGAAACCATGTTAGGCAGGATGGTTTTGTCCACAGAATAGACAAAAGACTTCCTTGGCTTCGTCCGCAAAATATACGAAGGTGAATGGTGTGTTAGACCAATCACATAACCTACAGGGAAACTTATCTTTTTTCAACTGGGTTTGTCTACAGAATAGACAAGGGTGCATGTGCACTAGACCATTCCCAACAATCAGGTGGATGGAGTGAAGGTTGAAGAGACACTCTCGATGCAAAAGGACCATTTAGGGATGATGTTTGACTTGGAACTATGTTTGAATCGAGAAATGAAAGCTGGTCAATGGTGACAATTTTTCCTTCATGTGGGAAGCACATTACTCGGAAGAGTGTTGAAACAATTGCTTCCATGTTATAAACATAGTCACGTCCAAGGAGTAGATTGTAATCTAACGGTCGTGGGACTACCATCACATTCAAGTGAATGGTTTTCCTTCCCAAAGTTATTGGTAACTTAAGAAGGATCCCTAACGATCGGTTGGTTCCTTTGTTAAAGCCTAACAGATTCTATGTAATAGGCATAAGCGATGGTGACCCAAGCGCTTTCTAGGCAGTTGAGGAAAGGATACTCACTAATGCCCCCTCATCTATGATAGCGCTAGACACGATCATTTCGTAAACTTGTGCTATGATTTAGAAAGGCACATAAGAGGGAAGGCGGGATCTTGCTAGTCGATTCCAATCAAAGGAAGAGACTAGACTACTTGGAGGGGGTACCAAATAAACGAAAGAAATAACCCCTTGATTTACGAGAACTAGGGGGTTTTTCATCCTGTTGGGAAGGAACGGGCGGATTGCCCCCAAGTTCATCAGACTCTGAAGTAACAAAAAGAATTTGAACGGTATCATTCTCACTCTCTTTGGGAAGGGGATGATCTCCTAAAGGTAAAACTGGGTCAACTATCACCTTGAACTATTGAATTTGGTCGGGTATAAACTCAGAAGATTCACTTTCAGTGAGAGGCGTTTTGACCGACGGTTGATTTAAGTTAGTCAGTTCTTCAACTAGTAAAGAACTTGGGGAGAGTTTCCTGTAGCCAGATGGAAGTCGCTGCAGTGATGCAAGATGGTTATCCAATACTTTTTTGGCTTCATCCAAAAAGGGACAAAGGTGAAGTCGATGGTTCCCTTCACATAACTTACATGGAAATCTAACCTTTCTCGTCAGTTCATGAACTTTACTATCACTAGTTGAAGGTGTGTTATGAACATGATCTCCAGTAGTTGATGACACAGGATGGTGTAAACGGGGAGACCATTCTCTCAAGATCTGAGGAAAGCAAGGGCAGTCTCGAGAAAAATGGTCGTCTACACAAATCATGCACGAATATTTGGATTTGGAAAGTCTAGTGTTCAGATTTTCTCCAGATGATACATGGTTTCCCCCTTGTTGAATTGGCTTCTTCTTCTCCTTCCCTTCCTTCTTCTTCTCAGTCACCTGGTTATTAGCATCGCTATTTTCACCAAGCGAAGAGGAAGAAAGGGATGGAGAAACAAACGAAGAAGAAGGAAAAGCGTCAACTTCAATATCAACTGGATGTTGATTCAATTGCGGCGGAAATGCAGGATTTTGAACCACAGAAGTTGAGAACAACCATACCGGAAGGCCAATTGTAATTCCCAGAAGGGACAACATGGCCATATACGGAGCACCAATATTTCCCCAAGAAGAAAAAGGGCTATGATTCCCCTCAAAAGGGATCCCTTGATTGGTGGATCCCAGATTTTTCTCCATATATCTCAACCTAAGATCAACTAAGGAACATAGATGTTATTCTGAATTCAATTAATTTTATAGATGCTTTGACACAAGTTTGCTTTTTCAGTTTTTAAGAGTCGAGAAAAAGCTAAAGATGACTCTAGTCCCCTTCGATTTTTAATGAGCCTGAAGTGGCAAGTGCTTCGATGGACCTTTTCTTTTAAAGAGTCAAAAAGGAACGAAAGTGACTACTCTGGAAAATCTAGACAGGGGGATTACCAAACCAATCGCAAAACTACAATAGACACCTTGGTGACAAATTAAAGAGAAATTAACAAGGACTTATGTACGACATTCAATCTTCCCAAATGTTGTGTTCAGTGTATTACGATCGATAGGGCAGTAGACTCAGCTTCCTATGGATAAAGGATATAAGCCTATTGTGGTTTCCCAATATATACTCGATGGTATAGGGAGCACAAGTCTGTGCTAGCACTTGTCGTATCAAGGAGGAGGAATCACCCAATCTTCAATCAAAACGATAGTTACTAGTTTTTACGACGCTGAAACACGTCTCTAGCCTAGACCTCTAGATGTATTGTGTTAGGTTCCAAAGCATTGTTAGGTTCATTGAGATTTATTTTATAGTTGATCTTGTTTAAAGTTTTCCTTTTAAAGGTTCACCGCATGATGTTGATTTAAAATTTCTAAAATACAATCTACAATGACAAACAATCGTTGTTTATTTTCAGCAATGAAAATCTTAGCTACTAGGGAAAGAAGATTACAATTCTTTCAAACAAAGAGCACAGAGCACACACTAATGCACTTTCCTAAATCATTTTTCGCACACAAACTAAATGCAAATGCAAATGCATGTATTTGTTTTTCCTTCCCCTTAATGTGAAAAATGCCAAAAAGGAAAACTAAGTAGAGAAAAGATCTGAAATATTTTACTCAAAGCGACATTTTCAACAATTTCTTTTTCAAAATAGAAAGGAAGACTAAATGACACTTTTCAATTTCAAATAGCAAAATCTTTCAGCACTTTGAATATCAACTAATCAAATCAAATACTTAAAGAAAAGTTCAATTGACCATTCAGGAAAGGAAGACTCAATGACACTTCCCTTTTTGATACAAAACGATAGTTACGACACTTTTTGTACCAAAGTGACAGATCGATTTAAGCAACTTTTCGACAAAGGATTGTAAATGATGGAAAAATACATAAAAACATTTACTAATCCTAATCAATGGAGGCTGATCTATGTGATGCAAGTAGGTTTTAGTAATGAAGCATTATTCATAAGCAGCAAATCAACTAAACAAGACTGAAAACAAGGACAAAAACAACAAATTTCTAGAATGGAAATAGGTTTAGTCAGTCATCGCACCTAGGCTTCACAGAAACAGGGATTCATTGCACCTACTACACTCGGGAAGTGTGATTCATATAGGTTCATAGTGACAGACAGTGCGATGAGCCAGGGAGCGCAACTGAAGTGGGTTTTGGAACAAATTTGCAGCTATTTTCTGTGAGTTAAGCTGAGGTATGGTGGACAATAAAGAGAAAAGTATAGAGGCAAGTCTTGAGAGGTTACTGGGCTACCAAAAGAGGATCTAGAATGCTTTTATGTCAAATGTTTAATTCATAAACTAAACTAGAGATTGACTGAAGCAACATTCATCTACTATGCAATTGTAGAGCAAGAGTAGTTCGAAGGCTACCTAGCTGACTTCAGGCTTTGTATATAGTTTATAAAATAAAAAACAACAACAAACGAACATCTATTTGATCCCCAATGGTGTCACCATTTTATTTCCGAGAAAAATAGTGTCCTTTCAATCGACTAGCCCTCTAGGTTTGGTAGCTACCCTAGAAACAATAGTTCAAAGTAATTCAATGATTTCTTCTATGCACAATAGATAAGAGAAATATGAGAGGACCAACCTAGAACTTTTGCTTAATCCTTTGCTTAATCTTTCTCCCCTTCGACAAAGCTTGCAAATCCTCTCTGTACTTAGTCTGCTTGAAGAGTACTTGTAGAAACACAGTAGCAAAGAACCATCAAAGCATATTGATCTATTGTATCATAAGCATTAAAGAATTAGACTTATAATGAACATACAATGGCATTCACAAATAATAACATTCAAAAGTGCACAATTATATGGAATAAAACTTGAAGAACTTTATTAAATAGAAGGGAGAATTACAACCCAGTTGTCTGATCCAGCATCAATCTCCTAGCATCAATCCCTCTTCACCTCATGAAATAGCAAGATCACACCAACAATATAATGCTCTTATCTCAAATACAAATTATCAGCACTTCCTTGCAATTCACAACATTCCAGCCTTTGGATCTCTTAGATGAGGGATCCATTTATAGATGTGTGCAAGGGTGTGAGTCATCTTTGGGGTTTTGATTAGTTTCATTCCACTTGTTACAATTGATTCCACTTGTTACAATTGGTTCCACTTGGATATTTCTTGGATCTCTTACTCATCCATGGGTGAATTCAAAGAGGCAAGTGTCATAAGAGAAGTTTCTAGAAGATTCCATGAGTATCCACTTAACAAACTGTCTCGGACATTTGTCCATCCTTGCCCATCGCACCCTACAGAAGGCCTAATCAGTATGCATAGCACCTGAGTAGTGTACCACTCAGTATGCATCACATCTAGCCAGTGTAACAGTCAGTATGATTCAATTTGGCCATTTCTGGATGATTTTTTAGGTGGAACTTTTGGGGAATTATGTAATCAGATGACCACGATCTTTTAGGGTATGGAACAACTATTTTAGGGGTTGAAAAGCCCTAGTTTATTGACATATAAGTTAAAGTGCCCAAATATGTCTATAATAGTTGCCCCCTAAAGCATGAAGTCGTAAATCTTGATGTCGGGCGAAATGCTTTATCATGAGGATTCGAGGTTTCGAACTGGAAGGTGACCTGTATAAGATACAATACAATACATCATCATAATATAATTTTCATGATCTAGCTGAGGCAGGCATTCGCATGCTCATTTTTATAAATTCATTTCATGTACATAGAACAAATATTCGTCTTCATATGCATAATGGTGATTCTTTAGTTGTAGAGTCATCATTCTTGGTCTAAATGACCATCTGTGCAGCTTTTGTGTACATTTAATGTCTTTATATCCCTGAATATATCGCAACTTAGGTGGATGAAACTAGATCCGGGGTCTTCAAAACTAGTTCAATATTCACCCAATGTATAAGTCAATCCATGTGAAAAGATGTTCTAAAGTCGAACATGGAACGACATCGCCTGATTACTAGCCAATAATGTGAGTTGTTAATAGACACGAGAGGAATCACCGATAATGATAATGACCCTCAAGGTACTACTGTACAATTCGCGTGGTGTGAATATATGATCCGATGTCAAACACCACACAAAATATTTTGGTCGAAGGCCATTAATGTCAACGTGTCGCTGGAAGTGAGAAACTTGCCACTGAGGCATGCAAGCTTCAAAGTATTGAAAGGGTTGTTTCTAAGTCAACTTCTTGGATAGTGTGTTGATGTCAACAAGAAGTGACCTATCGTAGGAGGGACTTAATGTATCCCACATCTATGACACAAAATGAAGAAACTAATTTCTAGAGGTGAAATGATTTGACGACACAAGGTTCAGGAATGGTAGTCATGAAAAATGAAGGTTGAAGGTATTGCAGTGGATGAGGCATTAACTGGGTTTGCGGTTTATCAACTGAATGACTTGTCTTGAACATGTCGGTGACACTGATATGGATTGGTAGTGCTAATCCCAAAAGATGGATGGTGTGAAGGACTAATGGTGAGATGACTGGTAAATGGAATAACCCAACCTAACTCAATCGTGGTGATGGAGTGAAAGTTTCATGTTCAAGAGCGACCTGCTACCATAAATTTCTTCAAGTTTTCTTCCCTTTTTCCCTAGTCATTGCTGACCAGTACTTCTTTATTTTTGGCAAGATTGAGGAGGATAACATATGTTTGTTCTATAATTTTCCCTTTGGGGAAACTTGTCGCTATGTGTTAATGAGTCTAGCGACAGTGAAACTCGCTCTTGTCTAGAATGGACAAGTTTGTCACTATTGTTTTAATGAGTTTAACGACAAGGATAACTCAGTATTTTTCATGTTTATAAAGTTTGAAAAGGGACGGAAAGGGAACTCCAGCAGTTCTTTTTCGTAGCATAATCCCTTAAGTCTGGAAAAGGATAAAATAATACAAAAGGGGCGACTTTTCCGATCACTTTAACGAGCCAAAAAAGACAAGCGCTCGAACATTTTCGTAAGATAATCCCTCAGGTCTGAAAAAGATTAAAATGTACAAGAGGGATGAGACTTCCAATCACTTTAACGAGCTTGAAAGGCCAATTGCTCAACAATCTTTTCATATTTAACAAGTCTGAAAAGGGTTTAAAGGAGACTCATTTTGAGGAACGAGTGGTGTCTAGGGTAGCAACTAGTTTCGGGTAATCTTGGAACTTCTTGAAACATGGTGAATTCTATAAAGAGGTTGGCTAACAAGACCACCAATCGCAACTATTCCTCGAAAAGGGTAAACAACCAAGTGGAAGCGTATGATCAGCCAAAAGAATGGAGGTGATGGTAGGTACACAACCAAGGCTCAAGGTTGATAGCATGGCAATCACAAAGGTTAATTACTCCATGCGGGTTCATTTTTTAACGAGCTTGAACCATGGGGGAACTATTCTTGGTTTTAGTTTTTTCTTTTTTTATGTAAGCTCGAAACGAAAAAACTAAAAAACCTCAAAATGAAAAAACTAAAAATCTAGAAGGATAAGAAACTAAAAAGCTAGAAAGCTAAAAAAATTAAATTGAAAAAGGTTTGCATGCCCTCAGCATGGTCAAAAGGAAAGTCTCTAGTAGCCGTATGGAAACTTCTGAGGTTAGGTAGGATGGTTTCTTCTATAGAATAGACAAAACACTTCCTTGGCTTCATCCGTAGAATAGACAAAGGTGAATGGTGTGTCAAACCAATCACATAACCTTCAGGGAAACCATGTTAGGCAGGATGGTTTCATCCACAGAATAGAAAAAAAACTTCCTTGGCTTCATTTGCAGAATAGGCGAAGGTGAATGGTGTGTTAGACCAGTAACATAACCTACAAGGAAACTTATCTTTTCAGTTGGGTTCGTCCAAAGAATAAACAAGGGTGCATGTGCACTAGACTATTCCTGGCAATCAGGTGGATGGAATGAAGGTTGAAGAGACACTCTCGATGCAAAAGGACCATTTAGGGATGATGTTTGACTTGGAACTGTGTTTGAACTGGGAAATTAAAGCTGGTCAATGGTGACAATCTTGCCTTCATGTGGGAAGCACATCACTCAGAAGAGTGTTGAAACAATCGCTTCCATGTTATAAACATAGTCACATCCAAGAAGTAGATTGTAATATAACAGTCCTGGGGCTACCATCACATTCAAGTGAATGGTTTTCCTTCCCAAAGTTATCGGTAACTTAGGAAGGATCCCTAACGGTCGGCTGGTTCCTTTGTTAAAGCTTGACAGATTCTGTGTAACAGGCATAAGTGATGGCGAACCAAGTGCTTTCCAAGCAGTTGAGGAAAGGATACTCACTAATGCCCCCTCATCTATGATAGCACCAGACACGATCATTTTGTAAACTTGTCCTATGATTCGGAAAGGTACATAACAGGGAAGGCAGGATCTTGTTAGTCGATTCCAATCAAAGGAAGTCACTAGACTGCTTGGAGGGGGTACCGAATAAACGGAAGAAATAACCCCTTGATTTATGAGAACTAGGGGATTTTCCTCCTGTTGGGAAGGAAAGGGCAGATTGCCCCCAAGTTCATCAGACTCTGAAGTAACAAAAAGAATTTGAATGGTATCGTTCTCACTCTCTTTGGGAAGGGTATGATCTCCTGAAGGTAAAACTGGGTCAACTATCACCTTGACCTATTGACTTTGGTTGGGTATAGACTCAAAAGATTCACTTTCATTGAGATTCATTTCAACCGACGATTGATTTAAGTCAGTCGGTTCTTCAACTGGTAAATAACTTGGGGAGAGTTTCTTGTAGCTAGATGGAAGTTGCTGTAGTGATGCAAGATGGTTATCCTATTGGGTTGTGTTATATTCTTTCCACATAGTTAACAGGGGGTTTGAGGGGTACCCGTAACCCACTTTATGGGGTCTGGGGCAGCGCCCTGGAAAATTTTAGTTTTGGACCCTATGTTAGGTTGGGCGGACCCACCTATGGTTTTGTGCATGATTTTTGCACATGTTTTTGGACGCGATGGTTTTCGTTCCATGGTATTGGATGTGATGGTTTTTTGGTCCATGGTATTGGATGCTTCGACATGTATAAATATGTATTGTAACATTGAAAGGAATATAATGAAAAATCAAGCTGGTAGTCTTGGTTTTGGGATCCAGGGGAAAATCTCTATGCATATGTGTTTTTATGTGTTATGCTCTCGCATTGTTTATTTTTCTGTGATTTAGAATTCGTATGCAGGTAATTTCTTTACGGGGTTAAAACCTACATATCCAATACTTTTTTGGCTTCATCAAAAAAGGGACAACGGTGAAGGTGATGGTTCCCTTCACATAACTTACACGGAAATCTAGCCTTTCTCGTATGTTTATGAACTTTACTATCACTAATTGAAGGTGTGTTATCAACCTGATCTCTAGTAGTTGATGACACAAGATGGTGCAAACAGGGAGACCATTCTCTCAAGATTCAAGGAAAGTAAGGACAGTCTTGAGAAAAATGGTCGCCCACACAAATCATGCATGGATATTTGGCTTTGGAAAGTCTAGTGTTCATATTTTCTCCATATGATGCATGGTTGCCCCCTTGCTGAATTGGCTTCTTCTTCTTCTCCTTCCCTTTCTTCTTCTTCTCAGTCACCTGGTTATTAGCATCGCTACTTTCACCAAGCAAATAGGAAGAAAGGGAGGGAGAAACAAATGAAGAAGGCGGCGAAGGGTCAACTTCAGTATCAAATGGATGTTGATTCGATTGCGGCGGAAACGTGGGATTTTGAACCACAGAGGTTGAGAATAGCCATACCAGTAGGCCAATTGTATTTCCTAGAAGGGACAATGTGGCCATATACGGAGCATCACTATTTCCCCAAGAATAAAAAGGGCTAGGATTCCCCTCGAAAGGGATTCCTTGATTGGTGGATCCCAGATTTGTCTCCATATATCTCAACCTAAGATCAACTAAGGAATAGAGATGTTATTTCGAATTCAATTAATTTTATAGACGCTTTGACATAACCTTCCTTTTTTAGTTTTTAAGAGTCAAGAAAAAGATAAAGATGACTCTAGTCCCCTTCAATTTTTAATGAGCCTGAAGTGACAAGTGCTCAGATGGACCTTTTCTTTTAAAGAGTCGAAAAGGAATGAAAGTGACTACTCTAGAAAATCTAGATAGAGGGATTACCAAACCAATCACAAAACTACAATATACACCTTGGTGACAAAATAAAGAGAAATTAGCAAGGACTTATGTACGACAGTCAATCTTCTCGAATGCTAAGTTCAATGCATTACGCTCGGTAGGGCGGTAGACTCGGCTTCCTATGGATAAAGGATATAAGCCTATGGTGGTCTCCCAATATATACTCAATGGTACGGGGAGCACAAGTCTGTTCTAGCACTTATCATATCAAGGAGGAGGAATCACCCAACCTTCAATCAAAATGATTTACTAGTTTTTACGACGCCGGAACACATCTCTAGCCTAGACCTCTAGATGTGTTGCGTTAGGTTCCAAAGCGTTGTTAGGTTCATTGAGATTTATTTTAGAGTTGATCTTGTTCAAAGTTTTCCTTTTAATGGTTCACCACATGATGTTGATTTAAAATTCCTAAAATGCAATCTACAATGATAAACAATCGTTGTTTATTTTGAGCAATGAAAATCCTAGCTACTAGGGAAAGAAAATTACAATTCTTTCAAACAAAGAGCAAAGAGCACACACTAATGCACTTTCCTAAATCATTTTTCGTACACAAACTAAATGCAAGTGCAAATGCATGTATTTTTTTTTGTTCCCCTTAATGTGAAAAATGCCAGAAAGGAAAACTAAGTAGAGCAAAGATCTGAAATATTTTACTCAAAGCGACATTTTTGACAATTTCTTTTTCAAAATAGAAAGGAAGACTAAACGAAACTTTTTAATTTCAAATAGAAAATTCTTTCGACACTTCAAATATCAACTAATCAAATCAAATACTTGAAGAAAATTTCAATCAACTATTCAAGGAAGGAAGACTCAATGACACTTCTCTTTTTGACACAAAACGACAATTACGACACTTTTTGTACCAAAGCGACAGATCAATTTAAGCAACTTTTCGACAAAGGATTGTAAATGATGGACAAATACATAAAAACATTTACTAATCCTAATTAATGGAGGCGGATCTATGTGATGCAAGTAGGCTTCAATAATGAGGCATTGTTCATAAGCAGCAAATCAACTAAACAATACTGAAAACAAGGACAAAACCCCCAAATTTCTATAATGGAAATAGGTTTAGTCAGTCATCACACCTGGGCTTCACAGAAACAGGGATGCATCATGCCTACTACACTTGAGAAGTGCGATTCATACTAGTTCATAGTGAAAGATAGTGCGATGGGCCAAGGAGCGCAACTGAAGTGGGTTTTGGAACAAATTTGCAGTTGTTTTCAGTGAGTTAAGTTGAGCTATGGTCGACAGTAAAGAGAAAAGTATAGAGGCAAGTCTTGAGAGGTTACTGGGCTACCAAAAGGGGATCTAGAATGCTTGTAAGTCAAATGTTTAATTCATAAACTAAACCAGAGATTGACTGAAGCAGCATTCAACTACTATGCAATTGCAAAGCAAGAGTAGTTCGAAGGCTACCTGGCTGACTTCAGGCTTTGTCTATAGTTTATAAAATAAACAACAACAACAAACAAACATCTATTTGATCCCCAGCGGTGTCACCATTTTATTTCCACGAAAAATAGTGTCTTTTCCATTGACTAGCCCTCTAGGTTTGGTAGCTACCCTAGAAACAACAGTTCAAAGTAATTCAACGATTTCTTCTATGCACAATAGATAAGAGAAAGATGAGAGGACCAACCTGGAACTTTCACTTAATCATTTGCTTGATCTTTCTCCCCTTTGACAGAGCTTGCAAATCCTCTCCATACTTATCCCGCTTGAAGAGTACCTATAGAAACATAGTAGCAAAGAACCATCAAAGCATCTTGATCTATTGTATCATATGCATTACAAAATCAGATGTATAATGAACATACAATGGCATTCATAAATAATAACATTCACAAGTGCAAAATTATATGGAAGAAAACTTGAAGAAATTTATTAAATAGAAGGGAGAATTACAACCCAGTTGTCTGATACAACATCACTCTCCCAGCATCAATCCCTCTTCACCTCATGAAATAGCAAGATCACACCAACAATACAATGCCCTTATCTCAAATACAAACTATCAGCACTTCCTTGCAATTCACAACATTCCAGCCTTTGGATCTCTTAGATGAGGGATCCATTTATAGATGTGTGCAAGGGTTTGAGTCATCTCTAGGGTTTTGATTAGTGTCATTCCACTTGTTACAATTGATTCCACTTGTTACAATTGGTTTCACTTGGAGATTTCTTGGATCTCTTACTCATCCCTGGGCGAATTTAGAGAGGCAAGTGTCATAAGAGAAGTTTCTAGACGATTCCATGAGTATCCACTTAGAAAACTATCTCGGACGTTTATCCATCTTCGCCCATCGCACCCTACAGAAGGCCTAATCAGTATGCATTGCACCTGAGCAGTGTACCACTCAGTATGCATCACACATGGCCAGTGTAGCAGTCATTATGATTCAGTTTGGGTCATTTCTAGATGATTTTTCAGGTGGAACTTTTGGGGAATGATGTAATCAAATGACCATGATATTTTAGGGTATGGAACAACTCTTTTAGGGCTTGAAAAGCCTTATTTTATCGACATATAAGATTGGGGTTGAAGTTCCCAAATATGTCTATAACACCCCTCATATAGAAATAAATGACTAAGCTGTTGGATGCTCAGATCATTTACAAAGTTCATCATTCTGCGTGGGTTTCTAACTTAGTTCATGTACATAAGAAGTCTGGGGAGATCCGCTTGTGCGTTGATTTACGAAACTTGAATCACACCTCAGATAAAGACAACTACCCCGTGCCATCGATGGAACGTATTTTACAGACAGTATCTAGAGTAGAAATGTTTTCTCTATTCAATGGTTTTTCGGGATACAACCAGGTTCTTGTAGTAGAACCTAATAGATTAAAAAATACCTTTCGTACCAATTGGGGTACGTTCACCTACAAAATAATTCTGTTTGGGTTTGTGAACATAGGCACAACCTTTCAGTGTGCCATGGACATTGCCTTCCATGGAATTATCAGATAGAGCATAATTGTTTACCTTGACAATGTGAATGTATTTTTTAGAAAACAGTTAGACCATATATGCCATCTAATGAAGATATTCGAGCGATGCCAAAAATATGGGATATCTTGAATCCCAAGAAAAGCTTAGTTACAGTGTCTAGGGTGAATCTGTTTGGGCACATCATTGCTAGAAGTGGGATCAAGGTTGATCTGGATCGAGTTCGAATGATCACACAGATTCCTCACCTAGCCAATAAGAAAGCCATGCAGTCCTTCTTGGGAAATATCAACTTCCTCCAAAAGTTCATCTTGGATTATGTGCAGACGGTGAAACCTATGCAAGACATGATAAAGAAGGATGCAATCTACAGCTGGGGTAAGAAGGAAGATAATGCATTCACCCATATCAAGTAGGCTATAGCAGATGCAGCTGCACTTTATAGCCCGAACTTTAACAAGGATTTCTTTCTATACACCTTTGCCTCCGACATATCGCTTGTTGTAGTACTCACTCAGAAGGATGAGTTAAATGATGAACGTCCCATATCCTTCATGAGTGAAAGCATGGAGGGACCCAAAATAAACTACCCCACTATCGATAAACAACCATACACAATATACAAGTCAGTGAAAGACTTCAGACCCTACTTGCTAAAGAATCATTACATAGTCTTTGTGCCACACCCAACAGTCTGATCATTGCTTGTTCAACAAGAACTGGGTGAAAGACGTGCGAAATGGATGACAATCTTGCAAGAATATGATCTTGAGATCAAGCCAATTCACACTATCAAGTGTCAAGGTCTCTGCAGACTCGCAGCCAAAGCAGTCCATGCACAGGAGGAAGAAGAAGAGCTCACCAGTTGGGAGTAAGAAATTGAGATGTACGATGTAGAGCAAGCACCACACACTTCATATAGAAAATCTTGGTACGAATATGTGTGCCAGTACCTTGAGCATGGAACCATACCCTCTCACTTCTCCATGAGAAAGAAGAGGGCCTTCACCTCAAAGTATTACCTTATTAGTTGGTGCACAGAGTGCTTTAAAAAAATCATAGCAATGGAATTTTGCTCAGGTGTCTGGAGACACATGATTCAGAGAAGGTCTTGCATGATCTGCATGATAGATCAGCTAGGGGCCACTTCACGGGAAAAACCACTGCGCACAAATTCATTTGAGCTAGTTTCTACTAGCCCACATTATTCAAGGATGGACATGCTTATGCCTACAAGTGCCCAATTTTTCATTGATGTGTCATCCAAACACGAAGGTTAGCAATCTTGCTACACTCTTTTGCAGTGAGGGAACCATTTCAATAATGGGGCTTAGACATCGTTAGGGAAATATTCCCACATTCATCAAAATAGCACCGCTACATCTTGACATCTACAGATTACTTCACGCGATGGCCGGAAGTAGTTTTGCTTAAGTAACTGAACGACTAGGATGCCATCATCTTCCCTCAATAGAACATCATCTCACGATTTGTCGTTCCAGTATCACTTCTTTTTTACAATGAAACTTACTTTTCATCTTTAAAGATTTATGATTTTTCATTGCAATATGGTATCATGCTTAATTACTCAGCTAACTACTATCCGCAAGGAAACGGTCTCATCGAATCTACAAATAAAAAACTTATATGTATCATCAAGAAGACCATTTACTTTGAAAAATGAAACTGACATTCTGATTTGACGAATTCCTTATAGGATGACCTAGTAACACCCAAACCCTCTCTAAACACTTCAACATACTTCCTGGTTTATGGGAAAGAATACATCCTCCCTCCAAACATCTACTTTCTTGCTCGCAAATTGTCCCAGGAATCCCAAGGAAAGCATTGTCTATTAGCTCATCATAGGATTGATACACTTCACAAGATACAGGAAGAAAGGATGAAAGAAAAAGAAATATTCACACTCCACCAGCACTGTATCAAGAGATGATTCGACAAGAAGTCTGCAGGGAATTCTAACTTCGATGTGGGTGACTTAGTCTTGAAATGGGACAAACCCCATGAAGACAAAGGCAAACATATGAAGCTCCAGTCCCTATGGATTGGTCCATACACTGTTCAAGAAAATCTTGGCCCACACATGTATCATCTGCAATCACTTGAGGTGAGGATTGACAACCATCCTATCAATGGACAAGACTTGAAGAATTATTTTCAATAACTCGGGGCCACACCCCACGCCATGTACATAATATGTTTACTGCTTATTGTCTTTTAAATTTTCTTTGCTATTTTTTATTTGTTTCATTTTGTTTACTTAATATCATGCTATTTTTGGTTTTTCCAATAAATGTTTCCCTCTTTTGAGTTAGAGGCTTTCGAATGAGTATGTAGCTGAGATCCAAAGAGTCTTGTGACATTGCAACACTTGGCCAGTTCTGTGTTCGTCTTCTCTGTGCTTGGTTGTAACCTTCGGCTGATGAAGTCTTGATAGGAAATATGAGATTTGTGTAAGAGAAGCTCTAGCCCAACCATGAACCTATGTCCACTGGAAAACCCCATGCCTATACTCAGTCTTCTGCTCTGTGTGTTCAAGCTCATCCAACAAGTAGAAATAGAGAAGGGGGAAATCTGAATGAGAAAACCTAAATTAGAGGTATTACATTCTTCTCTGAAGGAACAACCTCTTATGCTCTCAATAATTCAAAATCCCCCTTCCACCCAAAAATAAATAAGTGCCTATGCACAATCCTCTTTTCAAAAATACAATGGCAAAAGAAAAGAAAGGCTTCCTACGCAGAGAGGTGAAGCATGCAACTCCACTGAGGTACTGACTAGGCTCACTAGTAGTGGAGCGATGTGTGTGCTCCTGTGTGACTCCACTGAGGTACTGTCTAAGCCTGCTGGTAGCAGAGCAACATGAGAGATGAAAACTTATACTCTGAAAATTTTAAACTTGTGAACCAAACTACCCTTCTCGATTTTGAAACATTGTAATCAAGCTTAAACTTATTGTTGTGTTTGATTGAGTTGGAAAAATATGAACCATGTCTGTCCATGAGGAAAATTAGAAAACCGAAGTAACCTGCACAAAGATTCAATACTCCATGATAGACCAAGGCCCTATGTTGTCAATGAACCAAAACATAGAAGCTGGTATTCAACTAGTCTCTCACCAAATGTTGTAGTAGCTGCAACATCCTCCAAACTTTTGGTCTGCATCCAATTTCAAAGCCTTCCTTGGTTTTTTAACTTGATGATTGTAAACACTTGGGCTCATCCCATGAGCTCGTGTTGAGTCTTTACACCCTCTTTGTTTGACCGATCACCAGTCGTATTTTAACATGTTGGTTGCACTTCATGCTTATGGTCTTGTTTGGCTATGTTGCAGGTTTGTCTTTGTGTGTACAAGTTGTGTTCACTATGTAAGCATGTGTCACACTCACACACAAAGTTGTATGCAATGTCATACAAGTTTCGTCATGATCTTTCAATGATCTGTCTTATGTGTCGCACTTGCCGCTCTCACCCTTCATTTAGTCACACTGATCATATGTTGTCTTATTGGTTTGATGTGTCTTGTCATCGAGTTGTGTTGATTGTGTGTTTGTAAGGTCATGTAAACACGAGTTCACTCGCTTAAACACTTAACCATTTTGCCAAAGATATTTCAACCATACCACCCTCCATCAGCCGGACCTCCACTAAGCTGCACTTTGTAGTCTCGGCCCTAGGTGACCAAATATTGTTTCCTATACTTGCGCAGAGCTTGAGACTGCCCTCCAGTTAGTCTGCACTATTAACTATCACCTAGAATAACACAAAAGTTTCCGAAGATATGATCTTAGTTTGTGCTTCCTACAAGCCTATCCATCAAGCCTCTCATTGGTCAACCAAAGAATTTTACTGAAGCGGTGACCTAGGGCTACACTCATCTTCAAAACTACACAGAAGCTATGAACATTCCTGCCTTCACTACCTAGTAAAATTATGCAAACATGAGGGACAGACACCCACTACCCGTTATTGCACTATCTCTAGAAATTGTGCAATTTTTTCATACAGTCCCCCTGTTGACCTACTCTCCACTCCTCCTAAAAATTATGTAGTTTTCATGGACATTCCACCTACTACCAAGCACCCCACTTAGCCAAAAAACTATGCAGACATGTCCAGCTTGACTACCTCCCAGATCTGCATAGTTCTAACCAGTAAGCTCCCATAGTCTGATCCCCACCTCCTCTTGAAATCTACGCAATTTTGACTGCCATTACCTCCTACTACCCACACTGTCTTCCCAGAAAAACTATGCAATTATGTATCCCAACTGAGCTAGACACCACAGATGTCACTATTTTCCTAGACTTCTCAACCCAATATCTTAGTGGCCTATGTGGAGTTTTTCCTGATAGTGCCTTAGATCCTCGTATCCTGACCTCAAATGTGCTTTGTGCAGTTTCAAAGCCTTGTCTTCTCTCCTGGTCACTTGCACCTAAAAGTGAAAGATGATGCATCATGGTAGACTAGGGGATTTTTGGATTTGATGTTGTCATGAGTGATTGCAGAGACAAGTGCATGGATAATATGTGGCGTGACAATGAACAAGATGATCAAGGAGCACTTTCTTGGAGACATGTTCACAAACAGATGAAAATATGAAGCATGCTAACTACCAGCAAAGGGGACACATGCACATGCAACATCAAGTGAACACCAAGAACATCGAAGACTCTGCACACCTTTTCATTTAGAGGTGAAGCTATGATACACTAAGAGCACACTTATCACTCAGCAACACAGTAGCTCAACATGGGCACCACCATCAGCATGAACATAACAACAGTGTCATGTCGAGTCATGTCATGAATCATCTTGGCCACTTCCATACTATGGGCCTTACTGTTGTAATCAATGTAATGTAACCTGGAAGTCCAAGAGACCCACATACTAAGTCGAAGAGTCATGTTAGTTGAAGAGTCATGTAAGTCAAACAGTCATGAGGGAAGTTGATGAGTCACAAGGGTCAAGTTCACCCTTGGCTATATATACCCCTCATTTGTACATACAAAGGACTTTTCACCTTAGCTCATCCCACATAGCCTTGAGATTCTGTAGTCTTTTCTTTGAGGAGCGAGCAATGGCTCCAACGCCCCACTATTAGGGTTAGTGATGTATGGTGTACATATGTGTCTTGGAACTTTCACTTAATTCAGAAGCCTGTTAACCAACCAACACATTTTCACACATGTATTGTATTTGTTTATAAGACTATTATTTGGATTCTTGTAATGCATGTTCCTTTAACCTGTACTAAGATAGTTCAAATATTTCAGTTGTTTTAGTGCATATCCTATTGGAAATGTGTTGTATCAGTTGTTATCATTGTCTTGCCCGTGTGGACTACACCATTTGACACTAGACATATTCATTCTTGTAAAATTGTTATAATGATCGTCACACTCGTGTGGAATATTCTGCTAGGTGTTGTATGTATTATCTGTTCACTTTGTGTTTGTGACTATCGTATCTGTGTGGACTACTCTGTTGGATGCTGTGCAGATCCTGTTGTGTTGTGTGTCTCTAACTGAGTTGGGACTATTCCTTTTTGACTTGAGACTCACTCTCACCCTCTCCCTTTGCAATGAAAGAACTTAGACATAAGTTACACTAAGCACTCACTAGTCACATGAACCTCGTTGCTTGAAGATGAAGTATACCACTCTCATGTGCTGACAAGAAAGAGCTAAGGCATGTCTTTAAAATAATGGCAATCGGTCCATCATACTGGATGGGACTCCCACACCAAACAGTGTGAGGTCTACTTGGGACTTAATACTGGGGAGATCCCCTGAATGTTGGTGGGTCCAACACCATCAACAACTAGATATGGTTATGGTCATCCCATCCATCCCATCCAGCTATGACCATGTCATTATGCATGCATTGTCATGGTTTTGTTTATCATGCATGAAGTCATTATATGCAGTTAGTGTTTTCATGCATGATGTTGGTATATGGATATGATTATACACACACACACACACTCACGCACACACACACACAAATATATATATCCTTCTAATCTAGAATGATTTTGCATATGAGATAGTCTCCCCTAAAATTCATTGAGAAATTTTGATTATGTTTATATTTGGCTATATGGCATGGCATGTTTGTAGGAAGAAGAAGATCAAAGATGACCAGAAAATGGTGGATTACTATTCACAAGACTCTCCTTATAGATCAGATGAGAAGCCAAGAGATGAGTATTCTCCTAACATAGGAAACACTTTGATAAGTCTAAAGGAAGAAATCAAAAGTTTCCAAGTATATAATGACATAATCATTCAGTCATAGGAAAGAATTTCCAAGGCATAGGAGAAACAAGAAGAGGTCAATGCAGTTATCCTTGAGAGTTTTTCAAACATTCAGACATAGGGAAAACCACATATTATTTATGGACATTAGGATAGGACTAATGGCGTATATGGTAGCAGGTCTCATGGTGGGCACAGGTTGATGAGGGATGTAACAATCAGAGATTGCAGGTTCTTAGATACACCTGATAAGAGAGGTAGTGGTTATGAGTTCTATTATAGTTCTGGTTCAAACAAGTGTCATGGTCATCATCATTATCATCCTTACAGGAGGAGTGAGAGGGGATATTTTTCGAATGAGTTCAAGAAAGCCAAGCCACCTACACTCGATAGAGATTTGAAAAAATCGAAAGATGCATAAGCATGGTTGCTTGGAATGAAGAAGTTATTTGAGTTGCATGACTATACAAAGAACATGAAGGCCATGTAGCTATTTTCAACCTCAAAGGGAAAGTAAAAATTTGGTGGGAATATTTGAAGCATCTCAAAAACATCAGGATAGAGGAGTTGAGTTGGCATGAATTCAAGATACTCTTCAGGAAGAAGTACATGTCCGAGAGGTATTATGACGAAAAGGCTAAGGAGTTGTATGAGCTAAAGATGCTATTTATGACATATCAAGAGTACATGACTAAGTTCCTAGAGTTGTTGATGCATGAGCCTTATCTTAAGGGTGAGAAGACAAAAGTTCAAAGATTTATCAGTGGAACGCCATTAGTATTTAAGGACCAGATTAAGTATGATGAGCCTTGATCACTGGAAGAAGTCATTAGAAATTTGAAGCATTGTTATGAGAAATCGAAGCATAATACTGAGTCTAAGTAGGGTTGGCAAGGGAATGATAAGACTAAAGGTTCCATTGAAGCAGGAAAGAGCTCAAGATGTTGGTGAGAAACAAAATGTTGCTCCTCACAAGAAATTTAATGCAGTTGAGAAGGGACAAGGACCTCAACCTGGAGAGAAAGATAACGAAGGTAGTGGGCCTTTGTAGTGTTGGATATGTGGTAAATATCATCGCAAGAAGGATTGTGTGTTATAACTGTTATCACTCAGGTTGTCCCTAGGCTCCTTATAGGGATACGGCCGAGGTAACCACAAACCAATCTTTGGATTGCAGGTTCTAGCCCACCTGCAATCAGAGAGGGCTCTCTCTTATTGATTCAACTTTGTTTGATGATTTTAGGCTAGCTTTTGGCTCAGGGGTTTTTTGTTTGTGTTTGGATG
>APFE031561768.1:168097-206916 GCA_000404065.3 Pinus taeda | reverse complement strand
ACTTATGGTTATTTTTCAACGAGGGGGAGGGATATTTACATAGGGGATGATTTACATAATTTTAGTAGGGGGATGGGAAAATATAGGGAGCTAAATAATAATGTTAGTGGTTAATATGGAGATGGTGAGGAAGCGCTAAGTTCAGGAGAGCTTAGGCTGTTTACAAGGGGATAAAACCTTATTAGAGAGAGTATGGAACAACTTTGAGTAAAGCAGATCTTCACCCAAGCAAATACTATGCAAATGATGGAACTTAAGAGGTATCAAGCAGATATTGACCTCTTTTGGGGAAGTTAGTTAATGATTGGGGGGAAATGGTGAAAGGGAGTTAGTTATACCTGTTTTTGAACTTCTCGCATAGAACTGCCTGCTGATTGTGTCCTGAGTAAAGCTGACACCTGGAAATCTGGAACTAATCAGCAATTAGGATTCAGCAACCTCAAAACTACCTGCCCGGCCTACTTACCTAACATTTTTTCTTCTTTTGATTTGGGTGCACTTAGACTTGCAAACCCATCATTCTATTTTTTCTTTTCACGCTTTCCTATCTACAGACTATCCTTATTTCATCCGAGGGCCCAAATTAAGCTGTTGGGCTCCTTTGATTCTCTACCTATCTAAGAATCTACCAAGATTAAACTGTTTGGACAAATTTACATTCTCCATATTCTAAAACAGGAAATTTAAACCTAAGGAGACCAAGATTAAGCTATTTGGACCTCCCTTTAACTGAAAATTGGCGATATCGGAATAACTTCTCAAAAATTTGGAAGGAAATTAAATGAACTCTGAGTAGCCTTCTTCGCTTGGACAGTGTTAAGAAAATATGGAGCATTGCAGCATGCAAAGTATGACATATTTGGCCTGTAAAAATGTCAATCTTGAAATATGAATAACCTGCTGCAGCAGGAGGCTAACAATAACAAGGTGGTAGACCTCAGATCTACAATGTGTAGGAAGAGAAAATAGGTGGGAATGTGGGCCAAAGTATTCCTCAGATCTATGCAACATTTGATAACAAGCAGGTAGATCACCAGACATCCTCTATTGAGATGGAAGGTAAGCTCTATGTTTGATTTGTTTCTATTTTGATTAACCTTGGATATAACTATAATTATGTTAATCCTGACCTGGTGAATAAGTATGGTTTAAGAAAAGAAGTATATTTAGAGTCTTGGTTAGCGCAATTGGCTATAGGTACTAAGAAAAGAGTTCATCATTGGGTAAGAGATTGTGAATTTGAGCTGAATGGTATGCCTACACCAATGCATCTAAATGTGCTTTGGTTGGGATCATACAATATGATTCTAGGTATGGATTGATTGTACCTTTACAAGACTAAGGTGGATTGTTACGAAAAAGCTATTGAGTTCTTAGATGATGATGGAGAGAAGAGAATCTTGTAGGGTAAGAAAAATCCTATGTCCGTGAGAATGGTTAAAACTATGCAGGCAAAGTGCAATTGCAGGAAAGGGTGTGTATTGTTCACAATGCATGTTTACAATGATAAAGGTAAGGATGTTGAGGATGTGAAAGTATTGAAGAGGTATCTAGTTTTACAGTAGTTTCAAGATGTATTTCTAGCATATATTTTAAAGTTTCTGCCTCGTAGGGAAGTGGATTTCTCTATTGAGTTGGCACTTGGTGCAGGACTAACATCAAAGGAACCTTACAGAATGAATGCTCCAGAGTCAGTGAAATTGAGGTTGCAATTGAATAAAATGATTGACAAGGGATCCATTAGGCCAAGTGTGTTCCCTTGGGGTGCACCGATGTTGCTTGTGAAGAAGAAGGATGGTACTCTCAGGTTGTGCATCAATTATAGGTAGATGAATAAGGTGATGATCAAGAACAGGTATCCATTGTCAAGGATCAATGACTTGTTTGATTAGTTGAAGGGGGTAGCAGTGTTCTTAGAGATTGATTTGAGATCAGGATATCCTCAATTATGCATCAAATAAGAGGACATATACAAGATTACTTTTCGGACTAGGTATGGGCATTATGAGTTTGTTGTGACTCCTTTCATTTTGACTAACACTCCAACTACTTTTATGTGTTTTATCAATAGTGTGCAACGTCCTCATCTACATAAGTTTTTGACAGTATTCATTAATGATATACTGATATATTCTAAGGATGAGGAGGAGCATGTTGAGCACTAGTAGTAGTATTGAGATTTATAAGAGAGTATCAATTGTATGCCAAGCTTAGCAAGTGCAGTTTCTTTCAGACAAATGTAAATTACTTGGTTTTATCCTCCACAATGTCCTAGGCTGATAAGGAGATCGACAGAGGTAACCAAAAACCAAGCTTTTAGTTTGGTAGCTAGCCCTACCAAACTAGAGATGGCTCTCTCTATGAAATCATAGCCAAGAGATGACTAGAATGTAAAGGATTTTAGGCTAGATATCTAGGCTTGGGTGTGTTTTGGAAATATATGGTTTTGATGTTGGATAAGGGAGAAAAACCAGGTAGCTAGGTCAGAGGATCAAAGGGTTACAAAAACAAAGATATGAAGGAGCAAGGTAGAAATGATTTTGTGATGGATCTTAGGGTTTTTCAGTGTAGTATGGTGTTAAAAAGAAGCTAAAGTTGTTAATGAGCATGAAACATGAATTCATAAATCAAGAAAGAAAGTAACTCATAATGAATTTTCCATCAAAACAGAGCTTTATGCAAATAATTATGTTTATAAACTATAAGGAAAACCATTGAAGAATTGATAAATGGAAATAGAAGATGAATATATTTCTTATAAAGTGATAATAGAGAAAAATCAATACCACAAACTTACTGCACAAGAATTCCTAGATAATAGCTACAAATTTTATCCTTTGATTTCCAGAAAATGTCCAAGTACAAGCTACAATAGTTATCTCCTCTCAAGTCCAACCCGTTTTATGACTAACAAACTAATACATAAAGACCCAAAAAACATATCCCCACTCTGAAGGGTCGAATCCATGACTCTAGGAACTACTCCATGAGGTGTTCTAACCAAACCCTATTGTCTAGGGAAGTTAGAAACAACTTCTTCAATTAACTTTGTCTCCAACCACTCTCATAAATGAGGCCAAATTTACATCAAAACCACTTACAAAGACTAATCACCCACTATTACATCATATTTCCCATAGGATTACTCAATTACATCATTTATGTAAGTGAAAAATTCAAACTAGGTCTAACTACTGAAGAAACTAGCCTGTTGGAAAAAGCGTAGTGAATTGTGCAAAAAGCCCAACAATGGGCTGCAAAAAGTGCAACATGAGATTGCAAGCCACTTTTGGAGGCCTCCCTGAACTCCAAATTGGATCATGATAGCTCATTAGAAATATATTTTTGTCTTATACACAATGGACTCCTAAAGCATGGAAACTGATCAAGTATAGCTCCTCAAAAATCAATTCTTCCAAGATTGGTCAAAAAGTGTAACGTGGCCTCCAAAAACAGGGCAGAAATGTGATTTTTATGTGGTTTTTGGTCATTTTCACCCTAAAAAAGATGATTATTTGGGCTTCCAAGCATCCAAATATGATTTATAAGTCAAGAAATATCCAACCACATAGAATTTCCATTATTTAGAGATCTCTAGAAAAAGCACAGTGTGGTCCACACCGCTTTTGGCAGGGTGACTATCCCAAAAATTGCCAAATTTCTGTGAAAATAAAGCTAAAATGTGTAGCAATATTTCTCTAACCATACATAATTTTTAAAATATGAGAGATTTTTTTGTTACTTTTCATGGTTTGAACAGTAACCTCCTCCCATTTTACCAAGATTCATCTCTGATTGGCCACAATCTTCTTTGGAAAAAGGTGACTAAAATAGAACATTACACAATTAGACAAATAGGTTGAAATAAGGAAATATTATCTCCCAATCCCTGATACTTGTGTGAAACATGAGAAAGGGTTTTGTAGCTTTGAATCTTAGGAACCAAAAACTCCACCAGTATTCAAAAATACTTTACCATTTGTTCATAATCCAAGTTTGTAGTTGGTCGCTAAAATACTAAGCAACTCTCTCATAGCAAGTGTAATTTGGGAATTTCTCTCAAATAATAACTCCTTGGCATAAAATGAAGGAGTTTTTTGTTCCTTGGACTATTATTGACAAACACCTCTTTCACGTTTGTAAAATTATTTTCCATTTGGTCATAAACATATTTTGAAACAAAAGTGTCCCTATGTGCAGCAAATGGCCTCAAAGAGAAAAGGGATTGTTTTGCAAATGGAGGGAGATGAAGGGGTTAGGGATTAGGAATGGGTGTAGGAAAAATTTATGATATGGAGAGGGATGTTAGGGAACTTATGGAAGTGGCTGTAAGTGAAAAGAGTGAGGGAATAGAGCTATGGCATTTGTACACAGTCCCAATTATGAAGGCTGCCAAAAACGCAATGTAGGGTTAGGTTTTAGGTATAGGAGGTTTTAAGAATGATAGTGAGGAGGTGTGAGGTTTTTATGAGTTTTTTTAAGTTTAAAGGATGGTAGGGTATGCTAGGAACATGGTTTTATGGTTTTCAAACTGAAAATGATGGCTCTCCCACAAAAACGCAGCGTGGGGGAAACTAGGAAGTTTACACCATAAATACTATGAAATAAACTGATGGAAAGGATGTAGAGCCTTCAAATTAATTTATTAACCTTGTTGGATACTTGATTTTCCTTTGAAAATACTTAGAAACTTGTTTGATGACCCTTGAAGAAAAGTGCAATGCTTACCGTCAAAATCGTAGCGTGCAGGGAAAAGCACAACATGCCTAGTGAAAAGTGATGCATGCTCCCTAAAAATGCAACGAGGTGGATTAAAAATGCAGTGAAATAGTTTAATATCAATTTTTGGAATTTGTTTGGCCCTAAAAATGGTGAGGAATTGTCTGATGATGAGTGAGAGCTTCTTTAGCAATGAAATGAATGAGAGAAATGAACAATGATGGTCTTTTATAGCTTGTGAAGTTGATTTCTTTTCATAGTAGTGCGGTGGCTCATACTATGCCTTTCTCACTTTTTCTTTGGAGACCATGTAGCTTAGGAACCTTTGAATGAAACTTGAGATTATTTGAAGCTTATAACAACATACTCATTTGAAATAAAACCTTTTTGAAACAATTTGTATAACTACTCCTTCACATGCCAATTTTATGAATGGAATAAGAAATTTAATGACTGAAACCCTAATGACCTAATGGGTGATAGTGAGTTGAATGAAAACCATGATAATGAGATTGAGATGACCATAAAACTTTTCGTAGATTAAACATCCAAATTTATGATGAAAGTGACCAAAACATGGCAATTTTGTAAGGGAGTACTTGACAACCTCGACACACTAGCCAGTGACCAAATTTTATTCTAAAAACCTAGTGACATGATAAACTTTGACTTTGAGATCCCTAAAATAAGTTAGTAAAAGAATATTTGATCACCGATGATAGACAAAACTGACTGACACTAACACTAGTTCTAGATGGGGATGGTAGCTCCCTGGAGGTTTCAAGAACACGGTAGACCAAGTAGCCTTAACCATTGGCCATGGAGTCAAAATGAAAAGACCAAACTTCAAACTGAAAATTGACTGACTAATTGAGCTAAATTGACTATAAAAAACATATTGGCGGAAATTACTTATGGCAGCAGACCATTGGGATATTAGGGCCTTCACCTAAAAAGGTGACTAAAATACAACATTGCATAATCATACAAATAGGTTGAAATAAGGAAAGATTAGCTATCAATCCCTGATACCTATGTGAAACGAAAGAGAGTTTTTTGTAGCTTGGCTACATAGGAAGCAACAACTCCTCTAGGTTCCAAAAATACTTTCCCATTTGTTCAGAATCCAAGTTTCTAGTTGGTCGCTAAAATACTAAGCAACTCTCCCATAGCAAGTATATTTTGGGCATTTCTCTCAAATCATAACACTTGTGCATAAACTGAAACATATTTTGAAACAAAACTACCCCTATGTGCAGTAAATGGCCTCAAAGAGAAAAGGGATTATTTTTCAAATGGAGGGAGATGAAGGGGTTTGGGGGTAGGAATGGGTGTAGGAAAAATTTATAAGATGGGGAGGGATGTTAGGGAACTTAGGGAAGTGGAGGGTTGTGAAAAGAGTGAGGGAATAAAGCTAGGGAATTTGTACACATTCCCAACTATGAAGGTTGCCAAAAACGCAGTGTAGGGCTAGGTTTTAGGTATATGAGGTTTTAAAAATGAGAGTTAGGGGGTCTGAGGTTTTTAGCAGTGTTTTTAAGTGTAAAGGAGGGTAGGGTATGCTAGGAATAGGAATTTAGGGTTTGCAAATTGAAAATAATGGATCTCCCACAAAAACATAGGGTGGGGGAAATAAGAGGTTTACATCATAAAGACTATGAAATAAATTGATGGAAAGGATGCTGAGCCTTCAACTTACTTGATTAACCTTATTAGAGGCTTGATTTTCCTTTGAAAACCCTTAGAAACTCTTTTGATGACCCTTGAAGAAAAGTGTAGCGCTCACTGTCAAAAGCGCAACGTGCAGGGAAAAGCGCAACATGCCCAATGAAAAGTGTAATGTGCTCCCTAAAAACGCTATGAAGTGGCTAAAAAAAGTAGAGAAAGAGTTTGAAATCAATTATTGGAATGTGTTTGGCCCTAAAAATGGTGAATAAGTGATTTATGATGAGTGAGAGATTCTTTAGCAATGAAATGAATGAGTGAAATGAACAATGATGGTCTTTTATAGCTTGTGAAGTTGATTTCTTTTCATAGTAGTGGGGTGGCTCACACTATGCCTTTCTCACTTTTTCTTTGGAAACCATGTAGATTAGGAACCTTTGAATGCAGCTTGAGATTATTTCAATCTTATTACAACATACTCATTTGAAATAAAACCTTTTTGAACCAATTTGTATCACTACTCCTTCACATGCCAATTTTATGAATGGAAAGAGAAATTCAATGATTGAAACCATAATGACCTAATGGATGATAGTGAGCTGAAAGAAAACCATGATAATGAGACTGAGATGACCATAAAACTTTTCAAATATGGCACATCCAAATGTATGATGACAATGATCAGAACATGGCATCTTTGTAAAGGAGTAATTAACAACCTAGACACACTAGCATGCGACAAAATTTTATTCTGAAAACCTAGTGACATGATAAAAATTGACTTTGAGATCCCTAACAAAATTTGGTAAAAGCATATTTGATCATTGGTGACAAACAGAACTGACTGACACTAACACTTGGGACATGCTGTCTCCAAGGAATGCATAGTAGTGGATCCAGAAAAGATCAGATCTATCATGGAATGGGAAAATCCCAGGAATGTGGATGAGGTCAGATCATTGATGGAGTTAACAGATTATTATATGAGGTTGATCATGAAATTATTACAAATTTCATATCCTGTTACATCATTGTAGAGAAAAGGAAATAAATTTGAGTGGACAAAGGAATGTGCATCCAGGTTTGAGCAGTTGAAGCAGTTGCTTACAAATGCTCCAATTTTAAAGATTGCCTATCAAGTTAAAGAGTGTGGGGTATGTACCAATGCTTGCAAGAGAGGACTTAGTGGATTCATGATGTAGGAGGGACAAGTGTTATGCTACAAGTCAAGGAAACTAAATGATCATAAGCATAATTATGTGACTCATGATCTTGATTTGGCAGTGATCATTCATGCCTTGAAAATTTGGAGACGCTATATTCTTGGCAGAAGGTTCATTTTGATGAGTGATCAAAGTGGGCTGAGATACTTGTTTGACCAACCTAATCTGAATGCCAATTAGGCTAGATTGTTGGCTACTCTTGGTGATTTTTACCTAGAGATCATGTACATTAACAGTAAGGAGAATAGGGTTGCGTATGCTCTTAGTGGAAGAGTGTAGGTAAATCACATAGAAACTATGAGTTCATATGGGATAGATTTATAGGACCAGATCTTACAGGAAGTACAACATGATGACATGTACTATTATCTTAAGCACAAGTTATAGCAACAGGGTATAGGTGAACAACATTTGGATTATCATCTCATGATAGATGGTTTTCTGATATTTAGGGATAAGATCTATGTGTCGAACAATAGTGAACTCAAGAAGTTTATCTTGAGGGAATTTCATGTTAAGCTATATTCAGGTCATCTGGAGTATAAAAAAAAACTATGAAGAATTTATATTATTTGATGAAATTGAAGAAAAAAGTAGTTAAGTTCATCGCAAGGTGTTTGGATTGTCAACAGGTAAAAGTAGAGTGTAAGCATCCAGGTGGTTTATTGCAGTCAATTCTAATTCCATAATGGAAATGGGAGGTCATTTCCATGGATTTCGTCACAGGTGTTTCGAGGACATCTAGACAACATTATTCCATCATGGTTATAGTTGATTGGTTAACAAAGGTAGTTCACTTCATTCCAATGAAATATACTAATTCTGCTAGAGAGGTAGCTCAGGTCTTCATCAAGGAGATAGTGAGATTGTATGGTATTCATAAGAATATTGTATCTGACAAAGCTGCCAAGTTCACTTCTAAGTTTTCTAAGGAGTTATTTGTAGTCTTAGGTATAAAGTTTCCCTTCAGTACAACTTATCATCTGAAGACATATGTAAATACAAAGAGGGTCAACACAATTATAAAGGACATGTTGAGAATGTATGTTATGCACCAGTAGAGGACGTGGGAGGAGTATCTTCTAGTCACTGAGTTTGATTACAATAATGGGTATCAAGAGTCACTAAGAATGAGTTTGTTTGAGGAACTTTATGGGAAGAGTTGTAATACTCTCATTAGTTGGAGTGATCCAATGAATAGGGTATTGATCAGTCCATACATGTTGGTAGAGATGGAACAAGAAATGCAGGTTATCAAGAAGACTCTAAAGGAATCATAGGATAGTAAGAAGAGTTATGAAAATTAGGAAAGGGAATTTAAGGAGTTTCAAGTTGGGGAGAATGTTCACTTGTGCATAAATCCCAAGAGGAGCTCCTTGAGGATTGGTTAATATGCCAAATTGACACCTCAGTATTGCGAGCCTTTCAAGATCCTTGAAAGGATTGGACTAGTGGCCTATAAACTTGCATTGCTACTGATAGTGAAAGTCCATGATGTTTTCCATGTTTCATTTCTTAAAATATATGTCAAGGATGTTGATCATGTGATTGACTCATCTCTATTAGAGGTGGATATAGAAGGAGAATTCTAGCTAGAACCTTAGTGCATTTTGCAACAAAAACAACTCATACTCCATAATCAAGCAATAGATCAAGTTAAAGTGCAGTGGAAGCACTTTGGGCCCGATGAAGCTACATGGAAGATGGATGATGAGATGCAGGGCACGTATCCTTCATTATTTATTGGTTGAGGCAAGGGAGTTCTGGTATATGTATATCTATGTATGTTTGTTATTATAAATACTGCAATGAATTGTGTTATAAAGCTCCAATAAGCGGTATGATTTCCATTTTTTTCATGTTGGTTTTTCTTTTCATAAGGTTGTCCATTGTAATTACTGCATTGAGCTAATTTATAAAGCTCCATGGGTAGTATGTTTTGGTTTTTAGCAGTCTTTCTCATTATATGTGTCATAGAACATTGAGGATGGTGTTCCCCTAAGGGGGAGGGGTTTGTAACAACCCTAGGTTAAAAGTTCATGTAATAAAGAATAAAGGAAAAATAATAAGTCCAAGGTCATGGGACATATATTCCAAGCTAAATTTTTGGGAAAACATCCTAGTGGGCATCACTTATTGTTTATTATGGCTAAGGAAATTGGCAAAAGCATTGGAAAAGGAAAAAAGGCATTAATTGGCATCTTATTCATGAAAAAGGAAAATATGAGAAAAGGAAGGTGAAAGGTCATAGGTTTGCCTGAGAGGGAAATTGAAGGAAAAATAGAGGAAATTGAAGGAAATAGAGGCCTCAATAGTAAAAAGGCTTCTGAGGATCAGTTCACATATTTTATCATATTTTTGTTAGGTTGGCTTTGGAATTAGTTTCAGAGAGAGAAGAGCACCAAGAGGAGGAAGAAAGCAAGCATGAAAAGGAAGGAAAAGGAAGGATAAGGAAAGGAAAGGACAAGCAAGGAATGTTGGATCAAGCAACTTAGAGAGGAAGACTTATAGGTAACATGATGCATGTGTAATTTCATAATTGGTTTATGAATGCATGGTATGTGCATATGTGTATTTGGTTCTCTTGTTGTCATTGGCGTGGGATTTTCTAGGTGTGACAGTGGTTTCAGCCTTGCCTTGTCATTTATGAATAGCCAAGGTGTGATGAGGTTCTTTTATTTTGTTCAACTTTGTATTTCTAGAATATTTTGGAACTGGGTGAGTTGTTCTCAGGGAAATCCCCAAGAGTTGGGGGTGGATATGGTTTAATGTCCGAGAAGCCCTTGCTGAGTGGGCGGAGAAAAGAAAATTCCTCAAGGTATTGGTGAATAAATTATGAGGAATCCAACATTTTTTTTGCATTGTGATCTATGGACCGGTTTTGGTAGGATCACAGTAGCCTAAGGGTGGAGGTGGTTTAATCTTTAGGAAGCCTTGGTTGTTTATGTTTTAGTTTTCTTATGTTATCTCTTATCCAGTTTTGGCAAGATCATGGGAACATGAGGGTAGATGTGGTTTAATATCTAGGAAGCCCTGGTTATTTATATATTTAGATTCCACCTTCATGCTTGGAATATGGCACGAGGGGTGATTGGCTGAAAGGCATATTTGGTTTAGCCCATTCTATGGTCAAATTGTACGTGGAAGTCCTTGACTTTCTCATATTTTTCATATGTTAATAAGAGATATTTTCTTACTGTATCCTATGAGTACATGTAATTTTTATTATGTGTCTTTGATGGTTGTTCTATCATGGTTATTATTATGGTTAAATGTTAGTTCTAAGCATGGTTCCATAATAGGTTCTAGCTATGGCTCTTGATATGTTTTCATTAGTTGGTGGATGGTTAATGAATTCATGAGCTAACAAATTTTATTGTAGCTATTATGAGAGGGAATTAGACCTTCTTGGTGATTCTCAGATACGTTTCATATCCCTATGTTCATATATGCGTTTGTGACCTACATATTACATGTTCATCAAATGTTTGACGAAATGACTGTCATGGTTAGGCCTAGTTAGGTCAAGTCCTTGATCAATTTTTTTATGAATGCCTTTTTACTAATTTTATTTATCATTCTAGAAATTCTCACTAAGTTATGGGCAGTGGTATAGTGGCTTTCCTAAAATGGTGCTCAAAATCTAAGACCACACCCTCTAAACTGGAAGTTCTGGGAAATAACTACACCCTTGCATGCCTATGCATGTAGTTAGATGCATATAACTGCACAGAGGCCTTGGCATGCATGTGTTTGTGTACCTAGGTCACTAAAAAATAAATCCAGCTTAGGGTTTGAGCAATTGGAAGGGACAATTTAGCTCTTGAGGGAGGTTAGTAAAGTTCTAGTTTATCGACTCCACTTCCTTAACTATACTTAGGAGGTGAGGTCATAAGATAGTATCCCCAACACATGTTGACCTTGATAGGCCAGTTGAAGTGGGTAAATGTGGGAGGTGGTGATAGAGGTAACTTGGAGGTTTTAACTTGAGCATAGGTGGAAATATCTTGTATTTTTACTCTTGGGACAACGTGGCCTAGAGGACCCCAAGAACTGCACACTTGAAACCTGTCGATGAGCCATTGGTAAAACATTGTGATAGGGTTGGAAACATCATCCTGGAGATTTACGAAGGAGGTGTGTGCTTTAATGTGTGCTCAAACTTCTAAGGATTCTCTATCATAAGACAAAGAAGTTTTACAAAAACGAGTAGTTGTTAGTTAATAGAGGGATATTTTTCCCACTCCTCGGACCCTAGCACTTTTGATTCAAGTGGAAAGTGAAAACCTATAGGATTAAACTCCCAGGGTGATGTGGCTTTCGAGGAGGAGGGGCCCACCCCACAATATGTAATATTGCAGGAGAAAGAGATGGTGGGACTATCCATGTAACCCTGATGATGTCAGAACAAGGCACCCCGGATCTTTATGAATGAGCACAAGGGGAAGTCCTCAAGATTAAAAGTTCCAAGGTCAGGTGGCATTATATGTAGAGTCTACTCTATGTTGGATATTTTAGTTGGACCATCCACATAACCCCGATAGTATCAGGAGGGGATGTCAAGGACTATTTTAATCTAGTGCAAAGAGAAATATCATGGGACTTTCTTCTGGAGTGAGGTGGCAGCAGAAAGGCCGTCATTCTCTACATTATATATTTATATATATTAGAAGGGGAGAACAATAATCTATGTGGTTTCATATATATATGTGTGTGTGTGTGTGGATAAGACAATAACCTTTGGGGGCCCATCTTTATTATATTATTATTACCATAAATGTGTCGGTATTTGATGTGTGAATTGTGACTTGGATGCCCCCATGGAGGCCATGTAGGTGGAATTTGGTGGGTTAGAATGGTTTGGTATAAGTTAATGGGCCAAGCCTTTGAAGGCTCGTATCTTTTGATGTGGAGGTCGGATCGAGATGAAATTTAGATCTTTGGAAAGGTCTTGATGAGATGAATACAATGGTATTTTCCATTTTAAGTTTTTAAGAATTTGAAAATGTCAAAGATTTAAATCCAATCTCCTTAGCCAGAAACTTTAAGGTCGATTCAACATAGTAACTTCCTCCTCCAACCCTTAGAAGGGAATAGTGATAGAAAGGGGTGTGTTACAAAAACTAGTAAGTGCATTTAAGGTAGATAAATATGGTATTACTAGGATCATAGGATGTCCCCTGGTTTTAAAACCATAAAGTAAATAGGGTACTCTCAAGATTCTAAGGAAACCTTTATGTCATTGAATACACCTTCTAGGATCTACATATTTTTCTATGAAGAAATGTGTTGACATGAAATTTGTTGAATTTCAAATGAACTTAATGGGTTTTGGTTCCATTTTATTTCTTCCTATTCTTTATAGAAAAAATTCCCTAATATTATTGGCATATATTTGTATCTCCCTCATTTCTTGTAATTCAGGAATTGTGGTGAAGAAATTCTTCAATTCTATAACTAGATCAAATTTGGAGCAAGTAATGGATTTTTCCAAGTTTAACCTCTTCGTATAGGGAGGTAAATTTGATTATTGGTGAAGATATAAAGTTGAAAGGGTATAATTTATCATATTATTATTTATTTGTTCCTGGGTATCCTCCTTCGATTGTTATTCAATATTATAGGAGGATTTTTATTAATCACTCTTCCCAACCTTAAGTGCATATCATTTAGTTATACTAGGTTGATTAAGTAGGTGGGAAAGGGATATAACCTAGTGTTGTAAATAGGTTGAGTTACCTTATTTTTGGGGTTAGGAATTAGCTAGTTCAATAACTATATTGTTTTCAAAGGTTGAGTGCGTGGTAGCTAAATTGCCAAGGATGTAGAGGTTGTAGTTCTTGGGGTTGTGCCATTTGTTGATTTTCTTCTTGTGTAGGAAACTAGTATGGAGTATAGGCTATTGTGATGACTATGTGGGGTATGAAAGTTTTGACTACATAGGAAATATGTAAGAATACATGTTTGCATAACCAGTTCCTCACCATCCTTGTTGTAAAGGATGAATTGGAACTTTCCATCAAAGGACATAATTGCCAAGGCATATTGGAATTTAAAAATTCTAGTTCATATTACTTACCATGACAAGAAGTAAATTAAGATGTGGAATATAAAGGTATTATTTAGTTTCTTGTATTCTAGGGTGTTCTTGTTTCCAATGTACACTATTTTCTATTGTTTGCTTCTCGCCTTGGTAGACTTCCTTTCAAACTAGGTGAAGATTGACATTGGTTCTTCAAATATTATCTTGCAAAAATAACACAAATATCAATAATATCTAATGGTTATTTAAGTGGATGATTCTTTCTACATTTAGGAGAAAAAATAAAAAGAGCTAACTTTTCATCTTCTTATTTCTTATGAAGTTGTAAAGAATCTAGTTGTAGACTAATGGTACCAAGGACATCAATTTTGAGATTTTTTAGTAAATTTCGTAGCTCAGTTGTAGTTAGACCACTTGATCCAAATTTGGTAACTTTAGAAATTATCTTTAATTCCCTTCTTAGCTTTAGAAAAAAAATACCTCTTCCTAAAGTATTTCCACCTCCTCATTTACATATTCCTCATCTTTACCTTCTTCCATGTTTCTATCTACGAACAAATCATGCTTAGTCTTTGGAGATTTTGGGTCCTCCATTGGGTTGAAATCTACTTCCAATTCTAGAAATTGATTTGTCTCTCCAATCAGTGTTTCTTCCATTGTAGGATAAACTTGAAGGATCACTATGTGATTTTCCTACAAACCTTCAACCTTTTGGGATTCCCATCATAGGCCTTGGGATGATCTTTGGGGCCTTGCTTGTTTGTCTTGCCTTATAGATTTTACTGCCAGCAAGTTAGTGTTTGAAGGGGTGTTTTATATGGAATATTTACACTATATTTCCTTTTAGAATTACCCCTATTATCTCTATACCTATTCACATAGTACTAACAATGCTTTCGAAATTCACTCACATAAATTCTCTAATATAAAATAGATAGAAAACTAAACCATAAATGCATTATTCTCTTTTAGTATCTCCCCAACAATGTTACTCGATTTATTGGTTTAAATCCTAGACATTTAATTATCAATCAAGGGGCATAATATTGCAATATACAAACATCATATGTGAAGAGTTTGGAGCATTAATGGATTTATAACTTATGCTACAAGCTAATGACACACAAAATAACTCAAAAACAAATGCCACATAGACTTTTTCATTGGAAGAGAACTCAAAGAAACAATTTTTTCAAGCACAGGAGATAATATTTCACTCACCCTTGATTATGAGTGTCCATATCTCTGATCCAAGTGGATGTTGGTGGCTGAATTTTAGGTCACTTTTGTAAAGAAGTGGCCAATCTGAAGTCTTGTGCCCACAAGAGTTGAACATGGTGGTTAACATCATGATGGGTGGTTGGATGAGGCAATCTACAACATTATTGGTGCTTCCCTTCTTGTACTTGATATTCAAATGGAATTGTTGTAGGTATGTGGACCACATATGATGGTGATCATTCTACAACTTATGTTGCATCTGTATGAATTGCATGGGTCAGTGGCCAGTGTGGATGACTGTTTCCTTCCCCAAAATGTAATGCTTCCATTGTTGGCAGGCCTGCATAATCGAATACATCTATTCACCATCAGTGGGATACTTTCTGATTGTGTCTCAACATGTTTCACTGTGAGATTACATTGGGTTTCCATGTTGAGTGAGGACTTCCCCAATAGCATAGTCAAAGGCATATATCTTGATCTGAAATGGTCATTGCAAGTCTCATAGTGTGAGCACTTGTGTAGAGAAGAGGCGATGCTTCAACTTTGTGAATGCCTTCTGTTGAGATTTAGACCAAATGAATTTTTCTTTCACTTCTCCCTTGATGACTTGACTCAAGGGCCAAGTGATATGAGAGAACCCCAACATGAACCTGCGGTAGAAATTGGAAAGACCCAGAAAGTTGCGGAGCTCTGTCAGATTGGTTGGGGCTGGCTAATCCCGAATGACTTAGATCTTGTCTAGATCAACATGCACCCCTGTTCATCAATAATATATCCTAGATACTAAACCTGGGTCATGCCAAATGTAAATTTCTCCAAATTGGCACACAACTTGTGTTGCCACAGTGTTTGGAGAACCTATCGGATGTGGTTTGTTGGCTTGTTGGGGCCTGACCCGGGTTTAGAAGTGTTTTAGCTAAACAAATCCTGCACTACCAGCCCTTCTAGCAACAAACCATAGAGCGCATACTGAAGTCTCACCTAAGGTAGTATGGGAGGGTGTTGGAACCAGGTTTCCACACCCTAGGGATGTCTTGATGCAACCTAGAAGGATCGTGAACCGTTCTGTGCACTTGCACTACTCTACACAGTTACCTGTCCCTTGCATAGATCCACGCCAATTACTTTCCCAAATATTATTATTTATATATATTTATTACATATCTGATCTTCTTCTTACAATATTTAAGCAAACATTTAACAATAAAACCAGTGTGCGCAATCATAATTTAAAAAAACAGTGCATAACTTCGAAACATAAACAACAGATAGATTTGTAATAAAGCACACAATGTTTCAGAAATTCTTATCTTTATTTATCCTCTGTCAATAGAACTAGATCCACCCTACGCACTCAACTACAGGGGTCCACGCACCCAGCTGCGGACTCTACCACACCTCTTCACACATAGCTGTAGAGCCTATATCTATCTACCAACACCCTTGACTCGGACTTACAGACGCAGAGAAACTATTACTTCCAAAAACCCATAACACATCAAATCTTCTCCAAAACTACTTTCAACCCTTAGAGCCTCGCTTTATTTATACATCCCCATGGTCCACGGACCATGGGCAGGCTGACTCACTTCCTATTATTTTATATTATTTTTTGGCGAACAACCCTTTGACTCGACCTATTACATTTTGCACTCTGCACGTTTCGCGAAGCTTTTCACAATATCATTACCCTAACTTATAGGCTTTAAGCCCCAAAACCATTACGCATGGCCTCCACTACCCAACAGGTCCCCAACATAATCATCGTGACTCATCCTGAGTCACTTGTCAGTGCAGCGATACGTGCTACCAAGGCTTCATGGTCCACCATCCTATGAGTGACATACTACGTTATGTTGATCCCTCTTTGTTTCTTGCAACTCTTCTTCTAACTCTTGCTCCATTACCTCTAATAATTCGCGCAACCGATGATGCTCATTCTTCTCTGCTAGGTTAACATATAGCACCCCCTCATAGGATTTTAGCTCAAGCTGGGGTGCCACATATGGGAACTCTTCGTGCCAACGCAACAAGTTTCCAATTTCTGGTCTACTATACACACTATCTGCTATAGCTTGTGTTGCAATTTTGTAAGAAAATTGTCGCTATCCGCAAGATCCCAATATTCAAGGTGCATCAGAGATGAACTTTTAACTGCAATTCCACCATTTGTCTCCATATTCACAGTCTTTCCCTTATCTTTTATGGGTAGCTGGCTAGCCCATGGGTCAGGCAGCGACATCTGGACCAGTTCCGCTTCGTGTCTAAGAGTTTTTGGTACATTCCCTACCATTGGTGCTGAACTTTGTGTAGTTCCCGTAGCCGTCGATACCACATTATCCAAAAAGTCTTGCATCTCCATTGGCCATATTACAACCCCCGGGCTTACTCCTTTAGCATCAATAATGAACAGTTCCATATAGATGGAAAGGCCCAATAGCTCACTTCTCTCGAAACCATAAATCGTTCGGTGGATTCCCCCCTATGATTTATAAGCATTTTGAAATTCAAATTCAGCAGTTCTCTCCCTTTCTGGCGCGATAACATGATGCCTATGGTAGATCGTTCCAAAACTGGCTCGTACTGCATCTCTTAATTGCCCGTTGCCCGCTCCCTTTCACCATAACTCAGAAATATTTTCATGAACAGTGTCAGCAACAGTCACCTCTCTGCTTGTCCACGCAGCAACGTAGCCCCTTTTGCGCAACCGCGATCCTTGTGACATACCAATGTTGCACACACCCTTTTTGTCGCTCAACTCCCTCACAGACTGCTTTATCATCCCGCGCTCTCTTTCAACTGCCTAGAGTGGTGAGACTATCCTTCGGTCGATTAGTCAGGTGATCGCCCCACCCGTGTAGAGATTTACGCAATTTCCATTTATTCTGCCTGGGAAAGGCTCTCCATTCAGCTTGGCAATCTAGACCGCACCTCCATCTGTGAATTTGTTGACTACATAGGGTCCTAGCCAATGGATTCGGAGCTTTCCAGGGAATTTCTTGAACTTGTTGTCGTATAGTAATACTAGATCATTTTCTTTGAATGTACGCATCTTGATATGACGATCATGCCAAGATTTTTCCCGTTGCTTTTGTACCTGCTAATGGAATCCTACTAGAAACTGTTCCTCCTCAAGTTCTTCAAGTTGCTCAATCCTTTCTTCCAAAGCCCCGCGGTCTGCCATGCCTATCATCACTATTATTTGCAAACTATGTACAATGTATTCCATTAGCATGATGGCTTCCTTGCCATAGAATAACTGGAAAGGTGTCTGGCCTGTCAACTTCTTACACATTGTTCAATATGCCCATAGCATAGCAGGTATGCGCAAATCCCAATAATTTTGCTACGCATTACATACCTTTGTCAACACAGTGTCCAAAATCTTGTTAAAAGCTTCAACAATCCCATTTGCTTGCAGATGGTATGACGTAATTTGTTGATGATATAACTAGAACTCCTCAGTGAGTGTGCTGATAGTCTCATTTAGGAAGTGTGTTCCGTGGTTTCTCATTAGAATTTTTGGACATCCAAACCACGTTAACACATTCTTGAACAAAATTTTTGCAGCTGTAGAGGCCATGGAGTCCTTAACTGGCTGTGCTTCCACCCATCGGGTCAAGTATTCTGTCATGGTGATGATATAGCACGGCCTTGTCTTTCCTTGATGTGTGATAGGCCCCACAAAGTCGATCACCCATTTTTCGAACGATTGCAGCATCATCTATGGCTTGAGCTACATTTCATCCCTCCACGATGGTTTCCCAATCCGTTGACATACATCACAGGCCCAACAGTATGCTTTTGAGTCTTGATGTAGAGTTGGCCACCATAGTCTAGTGCAAAGAATCTTCTGTGTTGTGGCACATCCCACATAATGTCCTCCTGCAACCCCCCCCATGTGCTTCGACAAGGATCTATCCTCGCTTGAATTCATGTACATATCTACATAATATTTGATCATTGCCCATTTTGTGGATATGCCCTACAATAACAGTAAATTCTGCTACACATATCACCAATTCTTTCTTCTACTGAATGGAATATCCCTGAAGCATGGTTCCTGTGGTTAAGAAGTGGATTATATCCTCAAAGTGGCCATTTTCGATGCATACTACATACAACTATGCATCAAGTAGTCCTTCCTCTAAGTTTGTGGGCTCTTCACTGTTCTCAATTCGAGACAAATGATCTGGGCCTGCGTTTAGAAGTCTCGGCTTTACGATGACTTCGAAATCATATTCTTGAAATAGTAGTAGCAACCTACAAATGCGCCCCCCCAACATAGGCTTATTCACTGAGTAGTTTAGCATAGAGTGATCAATATACATCTTAAAGTGTCTCCGAGTAGATAGTGGTGATATTTCTGGAGCGCATATACCATCGCCAACCCCTCACGCTCAGTAGTGGAGTAGTTCTTCTCCACTTTGGATAGTTGTCGACTTGCAAATGTGATCAGGTGATCAATTCCTTCTGCTCCTTCCTGCATGAGTACAGTGCCCAATGCGATACACGACGCATCAACATGCATGTGAAATTTGATGTCCCATTTCAGAAAGACCAAAATGGGAGCTGATGCCATCTTCTCCTTGAGAGTCTCTAGACTTTTGTTACATTCCTCATTCCAATAGTAAGTAGTGTCCTTTTTCTACAACTATTCCACTGGTGCCATGATTTGTGCATAGCTCATAATGAACTTCTGATAGTAAATAGTGTGTCCCAGCGTGGCATGCAATTTTTTGACATTGCGCGGTGCTTGAAAATTGAGTATTACAGCAATCTTCGTTGGATCCACCATCAAGCCTTGCTTACAGAATACATGGCCAAGCATGTTCCTGAAGGGGACGAGGAAAGTATACTTCTTTAGATTTAGCATAATGTGGTGTCATTGGCAAGTATCTAGCATTAACCATAAGATCGTGATATGTTTCTTGACTAGCCCAAATACGGTCCAATCATCAATATATACTTCCAAGAACTTATGTATAAATTCCTTGAATGCAGCTACCACGATGTGCGAGAATATCACCAGCACATTCTTCAGTCCAAAGGGCATCATAGTGTACTGAAAATAGCCCCATTTGGTGGCGAACGTTGTTTTACTCCTATCCTCTGGCGTGATCTTCATCTGGTGGTACCTCGAGAAACTGTCCGCGAAGGAGTAGGCTTCCTATCCACCCACATTTTCTAGTACCTTGTCTGTAAATGGTGTCGAGAATGGATCGTTAACACATGCATCGTTGAGCTTCCTGAGATCCACGCAGATTCAAATTTCACCCTTCTATTTTTTCTCCTATAACACCATAGGACTTACCCTGTTGGATTCCTCCACTGGTTCAATTATTCCTGCTGCAAGCATTTTTATCCAACACTTCGTGGACCTTTTCTTTGTATTTTGGATTCAACCGATAAGGTCACTGCTTGACTGGCTTCGTGTCCGACTTAAGGGTTATCTTCATCATTCCTAGGTCATCGAGGATCCCTTTTAACTTTTTGATTTTAGTCGGGAATAAATATTGATATTCTTGAAGTAACTTGACAACCTTCTCCACTATGGCATCCTCCCAATAGTCCCCAAGCATTGCATACTTCAGCTCCTCCTCCATACCAATGTTTACTTGTTTCATTTTCAGGGGTGCGATGATGTTGTGATGCTTGACTGCTGGTTCATGAACCTTGTGACTCCCCTTTGTTTCCAAAATATTGATGTTTCTGGGGTCATCATCATCATCTTTTACCTACACATTGTAGCATTCTAGGGCCTGGCTCAACTTATGCGACCAATCTGACTACACTATTTCCTCTAGCTCCAGTGGTACTTTGAAAATGATGGCCTTCACAACTTGCAACGCATCGTCAACAGTATCCATCCATTAGTCTTCAAATAAGAATGTTAATACAAATCCTTCACGCAAGATATCCCATTCAACTATACCATGTTGGAGTTATGTTTCAGTATACTAGTTCCTTGGGATGACATCCAGGGTATGATAAAATAAGTATACCCACTCCAACTGGGGTTCTTCTCCATAGGCCTGGGTCCATCTGGTAAGGTGCATATGTGGGTCATTGCATCCATCGTATTTCTCAGTTATTCATAGTTCTGGCTTCCTAAATCTTATCTGCATCATCCACCTATAGCCACGCCAATCTTAAAAATTTCCTTCATGTGTTCCCCACCAACGCGCAGGCATTGCATGCAACGCCCATTTTAATGCATCAAATCGTTGGTGTTCTAGTACTGCACCCTCAAACTTGGTTAGGAATTCATCCATCACTTTCAACCTATCATACATTGGCAGTTCTCGATCCTGAACTTTAACACAATATAGCGACCTAGTCATCATGTTGCAGTTTAACATTGTTACTCCGTTCAATCTATTATGCCATCGTTCATCCTCTTCATTTGAATCTCGAAGGCAGGCTTCTGCGCATTCCCACTATATTCTTTCTTTTGCAGTCATATTTACCCAATCTTGATCATGTACCATTGTCTTGTAGATATGATCCAAGTCCTCCTCACTTCCATTGTCGTGTACAGGTTCAATGTAGCGCGCTCCTTCAGCCGGGTCTAGCGGAACGACTACGCATAGGATTTCTTCTCAAATATCATATTTCGGTTCTTTAGATTAATGAATCCATTCATATCCATGGCCTAGTCTATCCCTAATAATGTGGGGTAAGGGTTACTGTCATCCACAATTTCTATTACCTCAAAGTCTGTTTTTGTGCTCGTGCCTTTTATATCCACTGTGACTCCTTGCAATCTCCCCATGGGCAAGATCTTTTGTTGGTTTTCCATCCGTAATTGAATAGGAGACGACTGTAATGTGGGCTTACCCATGCATTCCCATGTCTACTTAGGTAGTACATTTTCATCTGAGCCTAATTCTAGAATGATCTAATCCATCTCATAGTCGCTGATCTGTGTCGTTAATCACATTTCCCATCCAGTGTGCAAAGAATGTTTTCCCAATTTTTGGACCATGTGAGGTGCACCTAGCTGTGCGCAACTAGTTATCAGCTCTTGTAATCCCTTAACCGCCTTATTATTGCACAACAGCTTCATACATGTCTCTAAAAGGGTATTTAGCATCGAAGGATCCATTTCCTGCTTGTGTTGATCCTCACTACCTAAAGTAGAGACCTTCACGAAGCTCTTCTTAGCTTCCATAAACATCTTCTTCGCATGCTCCAAGTCGAAATCATGCTGCTTTGTAGGGGTTTTGTGAATCCCTGGGCCTACCTTGGTTAATTTCCTCTTATCTTCCGCTGTAGCCGCACCACTTCTGAGCATCAAGTCCATGTTGGGGTCTTCTTCGCGTAGTTTGGACCTCATCATTTAGACGTTCTGCATCGTCGTAGGTTACACTGCCCTCTCTTACGTATCTGCTCTATCAGGGTTGGGCAATCTATCATTTCATGATCGAACTGCTCGTAGTAGGGGCACGATATTTTGGTCGGGTTGGTACAATCATGTGCGTAGTTCCCTGGTCCTCCGTAGTTATAACAGATTAGCTACTCGCGGCCCCTTCCTGGTCCCACTCTCCTCGTCCTCATCTGCATCCCTAGAACCCACCGCACACTATCGTCGTGGCTGGATCCTAACCTCATGCCTCAGATTGCATCCTACAGGTAGGTGTTCGATCCATCAACAATTCATAACTACGGAATTCTCATTCCTTGTGGCCCACCAATCTACAAAAATTGTAAAATAGCTACTGGGGGGTCTTGGTAAACTTTTGCAGTAGGCGATAATTGTCTGTGTTGTGCTTTCCTCCCACTTTGACAGATTGCGCACTAGAGTGAGGGTGTCGCGCTTGGCCCCGCCAGTGCCTCTGGTCGCAATGGCATTGGTCCCCTTGCTACCAAATTGTTCCCAAAGATCAGACAATGATCCCTTTCGTGGCCCTGGCTTCTACATTTTATGCACCACACTTCCTCCCATGCTTTTGGCAAGGGTTCCTTCTCTTGTTTCAAACTTTGCATTTCTAAACACAGGTTTTGTATTTGCACATGGATTTGTTGAACTCCCAACCCAGGATCCTATATTGAAGTCTCATGCAACCTCATCGCTATCTCAAATGCTTCAGCTTGGGTCGAGATCTTTTGCTGTGATAGCATTGTCCGCAGATGTGGCGCTAAATATGCCATAAACCACGTGCAGTGTTGCCCATCCGTTAGCGTCATGTTAGCCTCTCAGATTGTAATTTTCAATCTCTAATCCAGATCCCAAGGGGTTTCACCTGGAATCATCACAATCTCCTTGAACTTGATGATTGACTGCATCTCTGATTTTGGTTGGCTAAACTCATTGTTCAATGCATCCCAGATCTCTACTATCCTGGCATTTGGGTGATTGATAGAGTGCTTGATATACCACGTTAGTGCGTCATCCTATAGCGTACTCACCATGGTATCCATTTTAATAGTATTGTCTGTAACTCCATGCGCTTCTCATACTGCCCTTACTATGAACCAAAACTATTCTGGATCTTCGCTTCTTGCTCCTTTCAATACTAGCAACTTGATCGTGCTCATCATGTTAAACTTCTGGTTTGCACGTGGGCCTGCTAGGGCCAACTATGAACTCGTACCGTTTCTAATCCAACAAATCTTCAATCTCTTTCTTTGTAAGGTTTCAAAACTCCGACATCAGACACCCCTTAGGCAGATCCCAGTCCCAACAATGGAACCATTTGTTGGCTTGTTGGGGCCTCACCCAGGTTTAGAAGTGTTTTAGCCGAACAAATCCCATACTATCGGCCCTTTCAACAACAATCCGTTGAGCGCGAATTGAAGTCTCACCCGAGGTAGTATGGGAGGGTGCTGGAACCAGGTTTTCATACCCTAGGGATGTCTTGATGCGACCTAGAAGGATCACAAACCGTTCTACACACCTGTGCAACTCTGCACAGTTACCTGTCCCTCGTGTAGATCCACAGTTACTTTCCAAAATCTTATTATTTATATATATTTATTATAGATTTTATCTTCTTCTTATAGTCTTTAAGCAAACATTTAACAATAAAACCTAGTGCGTGCAATCATAATTAAAAAACAGTGCATAACTTCGGAACATAAGCAACAAATAGATTCGCAATAAAGCACACAATGTTTCAAAATTATTATCTTTATTTATCTTCTGTCAATACAACCAGATCCACCTTGCACACCCATTTGCAGGGGTCTGCGCACCCAACTACAGACTCTACCAGGCCTCTGCGCACATAACTGTAGAGCCTCTATCTATCTACCAACACCTTTGACTCGAACTTACAGACACAAAGCAACTTTTACTTCCAAAAACCCATAACACATCAAATCTTCTCCAAAACTACCTTTTACCCTTAGAGCCTCACTCTATTTATACATCCCCATGGTCCATGGACCATGGGTAGGTCGACTCACTTCCTATTATCTTATATAATTTTTGGGAAGACAACCCTTTGACTCGACCGATTACATTTCGTGCTCCACGCGTTTCATGAAGCTTTTCACAATATCATTACCCTAAGTTATAGGCTTTAATCACCAAAACCGTTATGCGAGGCCTCCACTACCCAACATGGTTGAGGTGCTCTTCCCAACTCTAGATGAAGATCAAGATGTCATCCAAGTATACCACTACAAATGAGTTGGTGAATGGTTGCAAGTTGTCATTCATCAATCTCATATAGGTTGTAGGAGCATTCATTAACCTGAAAGGCATAACCAACCATTTGAAAAGGCCCTCCTTGGCTTTGAAGGCAATCTTCCACACATTGGAGGGTTCAATTTGTACCTGGTGATATCCAAACTTCAAGTCAATCTTTCTAAAATATTTGCCCCCCCCTGAGTTGGTCCATAAGGTCATCAATCCATGGGATTGGGTACCTATTCTGGACAGTGATCTTGTTCCATGCCCGATAGTCAATACAGAGTCTCCAAGTCCCATCCTTATTTTGTACTAACATGATCTGGCTCCCATAGGGAGATGAACTCAGTTGGATCTGACCTTTCTACAACATCTCTTGAATATGCCTCTTGATTTCATTTTTCTCTAGAATAGAGCACTGATAGATTGGTCCATTGGGAAACGTTTCACCTAGGGTCAGATCAATGGATTGCTTGACCTAACAGTGTAGAGACACTCCTGCCAAGGACGTGAAGATGTCCTTGTACTCCTCCACAACCTTGTCCATTTGTTCCTATCATGCAAAGAGCCCCTATCTGGAGGTCATGGCCACTATCTTATTCTTTCCCTGAGGGTGTATCATCAGGAAAATAAATTTCCCAATTTTGGAAACCAGAGAGGTGGTGGTCAGCGGTGCTACCTTTGGTATCCTGTACAACTTATTTCCCAAGGTAACAATCACAACGCGAGGTCTTGACTCATACACATCATGTCACTTCCAAAAGTATGGTTGGCCTAATAAAACATCACACAAATCAAGGGGAACAACATCACATAATACCTCATCCATGAAGGGCTTAATGATGTATGGAAGGTGACACTGTTGGCTCATGCGAAGATCCCGTCCTTGGTGATGCCACTCAATTGTGTATGGTCGATTCTCTGTTATGCCTATTGGGACTCCTTTGTGTTCCTTCAAGTGAGTGTACCAAGATGATTTTGGAAGCACACTAAAATGGGGTCAATGGGCATTTCAATGTCAAAACAATGGTGGCAATATTGCAGAAGTATTTCTATTGGTCAAATATTCGACGTGATATCAGGAAGTACATCAGATCCTAGACTACCTGCATCATTGCCAAACTGACCATTAAGAATAAAGGCCTCTATACTCCGCTTCCTACCCCTAGTCGACCTTGGGAATCCATATCCATGGATTACATGTGAGGCCTTCCTTCTACTATGCATGGCAACGACTGTGTTTTTGTGGTCATTGATAGATTCTCGAATATGGTCATTATGGCAGCCAACAAGAAGAATATCAAAATAGAAGCCACTGCCAAACTCTTCTTTGAACGAATGTGGGTACACTTTGGGATCCCATAGTCTATCATCTCAAATCAGGACAACAGGTTCCTCAATACATTTTGGTCCAATCTCTGGTCGATGCTGGATAACAAGCTCACTAAATCTATAGCTTTCCGTCCCCAAACTGATGGCTAGACAGAGGTCATCAACAGAATGATCATACACATTTTACGCATGTACAAATCAAAGTATCCATGCACATGGGATGAAAGCCTCCCCTATTTCCATCACAGCTATAACATCGCTCTTGACAACTCGAATGGCCACAGCCCTTTTCAGGTGGGCTTGGGATTCCAACCACTATGTCCAATTGATGTAGCTATACCATTTGCAAGGACCCCGGTAGATTCGGCTCATGTCTAGTATGAAGATGACATGGAAAATAACTTCATTGAGCACATTCAACACATCCACAAATAGGTCCATGACATATTGGAAAAAGGAAATGCTAAGTACAAGCAGCAACATGAACAACATCGGGTGCCACACAAGTTCTAGGTGGGTGAAAAAGTTTGGCTACATTTGCAAAAAGAACGCCTCACGAGGCACCACCACAAGATTCACTTGCATCGATATGGGAAATACACCATCACCAAGGATGTGGGAGATAATTATTTTGAGCTTATCATTCCCCCATTCCTTGGCCTACACCCATTTTTCAATGTGGATCACCTTCACCCATACTTTCCACCATTACTGGACACATCCGACATTGTAGAACAACTCACACCAACAAAGTTAAATACAGACTGCATGGAAGAAGTTGAAACTGATTAGATCATGGACACATAGATCAAGAACACTCACCAATAGAATATCTAGGTGTATCGAGTTGTCAAAGTTGGGTAACCCCTGCACCAAGGCAAATGGCTCACCAAGGACCAAGTTTAGTAGAAGTTTCCTCATCTCATGGAGGAACTCAATGCAATGGATACTATTGCTTCCTATGTGGGGAGGAATGATCTAGGTGGATGTTGGTGGCAACCTGCCCATTCCATGTGGACCCCCACCACTTCCTCTTTCATTTTTTTCAGTTTCCTTAATTGTAGCACAACTTACTATTTTTAGCAGTTTTCTGAGTCCTGAACTTTCGAAGCTATTTTGAGGCCCTAAACGATGTTGTTTTGGAAAAATTCCTTTGGAAATTACATGGAAATTGTGTCAGCAGATGTATTCCTCAAAGTGATCTTTCCAATAAGGTATCATAAGTGTCAAATGGAGATAATATGACCAAGTTATGACCCCAGGAAGTTGGCTGCCCAACCAACCCCAACAGGGCCCATAAACTCTTGGTGTTACATCTCCTCAGGTTAGGGTTTTGGTTGTTTAGGTTTTTCTTCTTATTTTTCAATAATAAAAAGGCCGTTGAGCCTCATTGTATGCAATTCATAGGCATGTAGCTTCCATATCTCTTCTCAGAGATAAGCTAGCATCGCCCAAGCTAGTCTTATTTACATTCTATTTGTAAGCATATTTCAATATTTTATATTAATGAAATGAAGTGTTATTTCTGCTACATCTCTTTATTTATGGTTATATATGTAATCTTTTGCGTTCCTATTTAAATTTGGATCAATCTTGTTTAAAAAATGAGTTCCATATTAATATTATAAATGATACCTAGCACATTATAGCTATTATCAGAAGAAGACAAACACTCATAAAAAATATTTAAATCCAAACAATGGTTATTTTTAGGAAGAAAATAATTACTAATCCAACGAATAAGGAAATCATTGAGACATCTAGTAGCTGGGGTATCAAAACAAATCCCTTTCACAGATTGTAATATTTCACCATGAATTGAAAGAGTGTTCATGTAATGATCAAATATTTTTAATGCATACGCTGGACCTTCAGTGAATATTCTTGTTCTACAAGCAAACACAACTATAACCTATCAAAATAGTACCAAAAATAGTAAGAAATGAACCATAAAGTTCAAATGAATGACACTATGATCTATTTACGAATGTAGAAAAGATAAAATATTGTTAGAATATGAAGGAATATGCTACAATTAACTATATTATAGAGACCATGAATAGAGAAGAAGATGAGTTGGTGGTCTCCCCCAATCAATAGTACATTGCCTAAAGCACTACTAGATTACATATATTTAATTCCAAAATCAATTCTCAGAATAACTAGCATATCATTTTATTAAAATGAGTCTTCACGAATACATGATTTGGATACGGTGATACCACCATTAATCAGATCGATCAAAATAAACAAAATTAAAATCTTGATACTCTATTGCTATCAACCAATCAACCTTCCACAAAGGACAATGAATAAGTGGACTCTGTGAATCCCCTATTTCATGTGTGGAGAATAATGATACATAATATAATATATTAGAATGTAATAAAATGAATCCCTTAACATTTTTGGATAAAACAAAATCACATGGTGACCACAATATAACAAAGAGGTACCATGATATTTTAGGCTATTCTTGCAACTCACCTACCCTATTAAACACACCAAATTTTGACCCATTGACCTAGAAATTTTACCAATGACAAACACATCCCTTGTTTGTTAGAATTTATGTGTGTTGTAGTGTTGAAGATGTGTTATTACCTGACATTGATGTCAACTTGGTAGCATGGGTTGTAGGAGAGTTGGTTAGCACATGAATGTTTGGTTACATGTGGCTGGTACATGGTTGATGTGTTGCATTGGTTTTGGCATATCCACTATAATGGAGATGTGAGGATGGATATGTTATTTGTCAGTGATGTATACAAAGTGTGAGAAGAGGATGCCATCCCCCTCATGATCATGTTTGTTTCTTTTAGTTGGATGATTAGTTGTGTAGAGGGGGAGCTGTAATGGATAAGTCATGGTCTTATTAATCATGCTGACTGATCAAGAAGGAATTGCTTGATACTACAATAATTAGAGTTGAGTAGCTTTATTGATTAGGTCTACATGTTGATGATATGATACATAGGGTTTGGAGAAGGTTGTACAGGTGTTGGAGGATGTATGAAATTTTCTATAGTTGCATACTGATGATAGAAATGTTGTGGAGCAGGTTGATGGCCCTAGTATTATTGTATTTCTTGGTTGGTACTCAAGTAAACCCAGTTTGACTTCTAATGATGGTGATGTGTCAGAGTCTTGGTGAAGTGCTATAGAAGTGACAATGGCTTCCCGAGGTATATATCATGTTGATCAAACTCTGGACGAAGTTTGGGCAGGTTCTCAGCTGGTTTGACTAAGTTTCTTCTATCCTTTGCGATAACCCCATGGATTTAGGCTTATGAATGTGGCTGAGAGGCTTCAACCAAAATTTTGTAGGCTTGTGTGTGTAGTTACAACTGAAATCGACTAAATATGTGGGTGCAGTTGAGGCTTAGAGCATGAATTTTTCCACATTCCTCGTGCACATCGAGTGTTTAAGTGTTTTTTCATCTTGTCTTGTTCGAAACGTTTCATGTAAAGGTACGAAAATTCCAGGGATCTTCTGGAAGTTGGTTAAACTTGATAATATCCATGATTTATTGGAGAGATTGTCTTGATCAAGTCAAGGAGATGGACCTGGGAAAATTTAGAAGTGTGAAAAGAATTGTTGATATCTCCATAACCTGTAGTATTTACTCAGTTAACTATCTCAAAAAATGTTAAATAGAGGAAGGGACTTGAGTTTATTTAGTTAGTCTATATGGGAGTGTGAGAGAATTCCATCGAGAGGGTTGTGAGATTTAATAGATGTTACAACAACTTCGCACATAGTTTTGTAGAGATTTATCAAAGTATTCTGTTGAGCCTCATAATTGCTTCTTTTTTACACCTTTTTCACCTATCATATTCTTCTTTGACCATCATAATCATTCAATGGGAATAAAATCGCAAGATTTATGGCATCACAGATATATAATTGTCTTGTATTTCATAATTTGATAATGTTCTTTATTATTAGTCTAATATTTTCTTTAGCTATCGAATTGGGATGATTCTACAACTAATGTCTGATTCTGCACTCAGGTTCATGCCAGTTTGATACGTTCCAAGGTACTAGATGGAAAGAGAAATATATGGAAAGGTGGCAATAAATTCACTCAATGATTCCCTCTAACCATCATGAACCAGATTGATAAAAGAAGCTTCCATTTACGTGGTGAATGATAAAGTCAACTTTGTCAGTTATAGTAGGCGAGCGAGGAACGAGATATATGCCTCATGATTTTCTTTGTTAATAGAAAATTGTGAGCGAATTTTGTTATGATATCTTTTCATAGTTAATTTTAGCATTATGTTAGTGAATATAGACATAAAGCTCTTAACATCTAATGATACGGGCTTTATTTAAAAAGCCTTGTAGCAGACACAAATATAATGACTTTTATGTGATAGTGAAGACTTAAAACTTTGTTTTTAATATTCTTTTTATGAAGAACCTTTTCATTTCCATGAATAGTTGATTTTTTTTATTGATAACATGATTACATGCTTCTCATGGAGGGTCCCCTCAAGTAATAAGGATTCTTGTTCGTTTTTAGTAGATAGAATTTATGTATAATTTCATAAGCTTTTTGTTCTCTTCAATTGAGTAGATGCATTTTTAATTTCTTTCAAATTCAAATTATGATGGTTTTACTAATATTCTCTTTTGTTTATAGATGTGCATGAATTAAGCTTAACAGCAATGATAATAACGATATGATTTATACTTAGACAATAATTTACTTTCCTTATATAACATATGATTTATTTGCAGAATTAGATGTTTCATTTCAAACACAAGTGATTTATAATTCAAGAAAGTGTGGATGTAGTTAAACAAAGATTCAATTTATTTTGGTTTTTCATGCAAGAGTGTGTTATATTCATAGATGAGTTGATTCTTACAAAGCATATTTCAGATATATAGCATAGTGTTAAAATTTCCATAAGTAGTCTTTGATAAAAGAGTGTGATCATTTTATTTTATAGGAATAATTTCTTCGCTAATGTGCATTTCAATAAATTAATTTAGAATTTATGTTGCGATAACTCAAATTAATTTAGAATTAGTATGAATAACTAAAGAATTATATTATATATAGTACACTTACACTTCAACAACTTACTAGCCTTGGATGAAAATTTATGCACGTAATTTAGGGTTAATTAAATTACCAAGCATTTTGGTGCCGTTACGGGGGAAGTGTAAATAGGAGTCTTTTCTTTTTATTAAAAAAAATAAAAATTGATATGCATAGGGAAAGAGATTCTAGAGGTAGATTTATAGGTAGAGGTAAAAGTTTAATTCCAACATCATCACTCACCCCACCATGACCTCATAGTGCCACACCACCCACTCAAACTCATATTCCATCATTTGCAAGCAAACATAACTTCCTGAGGTACTTAGATCTGAAATCCAACCTAGAGATTCACCAACCTCATCAACCAAAGCAATAATAGAAGAATAAGATCATGCATCCCCCACAGAAGGAGTAGTTTTCCTATCTTCAACTGGAGAAATACTTCTAGGACAAGAGCTAGAGATAACTAGTGAAGAAGAAGAGGAAGAAACTTATTTTAACTTACCATTGATAGAATAACTAGAACCAGAAGAGCTAGAAGAAGAATTGGAAAACCCAATTTTGGAACTCTATATTAGTTATGAAGAATATACAATGGTTAGAGAAGGGGAAGAAGAGGGACATAATGTTAATGGTGAAAAACCTAGGATTCGAGAAGGAAGAGGACGAAATAGAGGTGAAGGAAGAGGGAGAGGAGGAGGTAGAGGAGATCCAAAACCCTTTGGATTTCCTATCCTCAATGAAGATACAACAACTACAATGAAAAGCATCCCATCCCGCATCCTTCCAAATTTTCATGGATTAAGAAGTGAGGATCCTGAAGCATTTCTCTTTGAGTTTGAAGTCTTGTGTAGATCTTATGATTACTTTCTTGACCCTCAAAAGTTGAAATTGTTTCCAGCAACTCTTAAGAATGGAACATTAAAATGGTTCATGGGCTTAGGAGCACATTCTATAAGAGCATGGGAAGAAATGAAAACTACATTCTTAGATAAATAGAAGGATTATTGAATGCCCCATAATATTAATGATGAAACTTTTAAAATGATGCAAAAAGAAGATGAAAATCTTGAAGAATTCATTGAAAATTTTTCTTATAATTTTAAAAGGGCTAAAATGCATGAACTAGATGAGGAAGCTTTAAAATATATCTTTTAAAATCCATCAGAGATGAGTGGATTGGCATTCTCAATTTGATGGGTAACGAAGATGTTTCTCAGTTATCATTTGGACAAATTTGTGAGTTATGCATACACATTTCAAGAGGTAAGGAAAGAACTAAGAAAAATCCAAGAGATACTCTCATGTCTAAGATTAATAATAAATTTGCAGTTGGGACTGTAAGAAGGGTTGGATTAGGTAATTTGCTAGACAATTTTAAAAAAGAAATTTTGGGAAGTTGTAGTGAACAAGTAGATACTCTTAAAGTGCAAAACAAGAAAAAAGGTTGAAAATGTTGCATTGTCAATCTTTTGTCCCAAATGTAGAAAGAAACATGCTATGAGAGAATTCCCTCTTGACTTAAAAAGTGTATAAACCTATGTTATATGTGCAAAAAGTCATGATACAAAAGAATGTCTTTCAATACCAGGTCTTAAAGATGCTTATCAAGAGGAAATAATACCAAATCAAAAAGAACCCCTATGTTTTATTACTACAAGACCATGGAAAAATTCACAACCAAATATGACTCAGGGATTTAACACTCAAGCATTTTCACAACCATCACAAAAAAATTGGATTGCACCCATGTGTTGGAAATATTGGCCTCAACCTTCGACACAAGGATGGAAAAATCCCTATGGAAAATATCCTCAATATCAATAACCTTGCCCTGTTTTTCCACCACAATATTTTCCTCAACATCTTCAACCAACTCAACCTTAGAATCTGAATCCACAAATTTCATTACCATTCCCTCAAAGACCAAATCAATTGCTTGCTTAACCACTTCCAAATCCAAATAATAATAATAATTCACAACCTATTTACAATATGGAAGGACAAAATTTCCAAACCTACATGATAACTCTATTATATATAAACAATGTCCAACTTAGATCTGGTAGAGTATTGGAAAAGAAGTTCCCATCAGTTGTTATTCAGGAATCTGAAAAGGAGAATCTCTCTAAAAAAGAGAAGTCTCTTAGTCAAAAAGGAAAATATCAAAAACAAACTACCCCTATACATTATGATGATATTCCAATAAATCAACTCCTATCATAGAACAACCTTCAGTATCTATCCAAACACCACCTTTTCATGAGAGATTAAAATTTGATAAAGGGGTAAAAAAGAAGATTTTATTACCTGATTATGATATGATAGATGAAATAAATAATGTTTGTATAAAAATTTCTTTGTTACAAGTTATCAAAGAAATACCAATATTTGCAAAGACAATCAGGGAATTGAGTATTAAAAGGCTAGGAAGAAAGAGAAAAGGAATCAAAATAATTTAGATAGTTGGAAAAATTGCAGATATCATAATAGGAAAAACAACAATTCAGAAATACCTTGATCGAAGAAGTCCCATTGTGGAAACAAATATCAATGGTATTGAAATTCCAAATACATTGATTGATTTGGGAGAAGCTATAAACATCATGAGTAAATAAACTATGAATCATTAAGAAAATTATTTTCGGTAGAAATAACATAGGAGAAAATTTTGTTGACACATTTCGAACCAGATAGTTTGGTTCATCATCGGGACAAGATGAAGATGTAGATCATGGCACAGACTTAAATAGAGGGCGATGTAGAGACCAAAAGATCATATAATGACTAGTTTATAAACTAAAATTTTAATAATGATTATTAAGATCAAATAATATTCCTATAACGGTTATTTTAAGAATAATAATAATAATAATAATAATCAAAAAATGTAAACATCAATAAGACACAAACAATCCAAGTCAACCAAATACAGGGAACAAAGTCAAATAAATAAATAAATAGGAGTCAAAACATGATTAATGAGTCAAGATCCTATAACTAAAATAATAATTAAAGGAGACTAAAATTAAAACAAAGGAATCAAAAGTGATGGAAAAATTATTATTATTATTATTATTGTTGTTATGGCGAAAAATAATATTTTAATAATGATTATTAAGATCAAATAATATTCCCTACATTGGTGAGACTGGTGTTGTAGTGTTTTCCTCTCAAACATGTATGGAAAGAACTCACTTAAGACTGTGGATGACAAACAATCTCAAAAATATAAATGGTTGCTAAACATTGTAGATCTTCAACAACTGATAGAAATAAAACTTGCCAAAGTCCTAATTTATGCCCCCATCATAATAAAATAGCAAAAAGAAATTGTAATAACTCCAATCATCCAATGGAAACTAGATATACAAAGAATATATTTTATTATAACCCCTGTGAAGGGAACAAATAAATGTTACCAGTCCCCCTCTATGGGATGGGTTCTTAGCTATTCTCAAATGTCTTCAGTTTTTTGATAGTATATAATGTGTAAACCCGACAAATGAAATATTTGAGTTCAATGGGAACTCAAATGGAAGAAAAGTGGTGGTGGACAATGAAAATAATCAGAGTTATAGTAGTGAGTGCAACAATGAAAATAATCAAAAGTGAATAATGAATGAAAAACCCTTCCATTTAAAACAAAATATTGAGTTATCCTTGAATAATGAGCAATACTAAAATATTATTAATCCCATTTTTGGAATAACCACTTGGAATATTTCATTATATTTGGTTAGGAGGGAAAAAGTATTTAAACTTTTATTTAGAAATAACAAATAAATAAATGATTTATTTATCATCTCAAGAAATTGGTTAAGGAATAATAAAAAATAAATAATTTATTTAATTATTCCTAAGGGATTAGTCAAATTTGACAAGGAATAATATTAATTAGTGATTAATTAGTTATTCCTAGAGAAAAATAAGATAATTAATAATTTATCTGTTGATTTTTCATAAACGGGTAAAATATGAAAAGGAATAATAGTTGAACAATGGTTTAATTAATTATTCCTAGAAGAAAATTAATTAAATAGTGATTTATTTAATTACTCTTCATGTGTTTAATTATAAATTACTTAACAAAGGTGGTTTATTAAGTAATTTCTCACAGTGAAAGCAATTTTACTATGTTAAAATTGGCTTTACATGGTGTACTTTGACCCATCTAGTAAATTAGGCTAGATGATCAAGTTTTTGGTGATAATAGATTTCCCCCCAACATACGAGTGTTAGGAGAAAAACGTATGACCGAAGTACGTTGCATATACATAATCACTAAACAACATAGTGGAGTTAGATAGAGACAGAGAGAGATACCAATAAAGCTAAAGCGAAAGAGGATAGGGATAGAGGGGGTGAGACAAATGCAAGTTTGCTTTTATGTTGTGGTACCAGACCCCAATGTGGTGGGGGAGGCATACCCATACCCACCGAGATAACTCAGTACAAAAATAATGACGTGCTCAGAAACATAAAATTGAGCAATGAAGTACATGCTTAATGGCACATGACACGCTAGCATAATTGAGCCAGAAAATAATACAATGTGTCCCATATACATAGTGCACCTGGAAAAAACATAACCCATGACTGAATACAATAATAAATGAGTACATGAGATATAATGGCCCTTCCCTCCAAAAATGGGTTGGAGGGAGGGTGGAATAACCAAAGAAGCCCTGCCAAATAGGGAAGGGCTCTGAAAAACTGACTGGATCATCTGAAGGAGATGAGAATGCTATAAACAATGTCATCGGTAGAAACTGAACCCATCAAATCTACAGAACTGGATATGAGGCTATAGCATAATAGGAATTGATCCGGACATGTGGGGGGCTACCTAAAGGGCCACCCCCTCATGAGGTCTGAAACATCTCACACACACCCAGGGATCACTAGTACAATCTGCTGAATCATTCGACCATCAAGTGTATGAATCACGAACATGAAACAACCTAGTCAAAGGAAAATAATGAGTCCCTCTACTTGATTTGAGGCACCAAATAATAAATGAAGTTGGAACCAAGATACGTTGCCCTCTAGTCTGTTCTTCTAGAATAAACGAGCTTATGTTGATAGAATATGGCCCACGATAGGTGAGGCAATGAGGATCCTCAACTAAGGTATGATGGAAAATAGTAATGTGACTGATGGACTCACACTAGGGACAATGGAAAATGTGGGACTAAGGGAAAAACATACGACTTCCCTTGTTAGAGCATAAAGTGCATGGTTGACCTGGCAACAATTGACTCAACTTTGGAGCGAATGGGGACAATATGAATGGAGGCCAAAATGGGCAACACATGATGAACAATATGCCAATATGGTTGGAATAATGTGACATGATATAATGGGACATGAAACAGACTCTATGGATGCAAAGGTGACTCATCGTGGATGCTCTGAACAAGGGTGACTCGATGACACTGCCACACAGAATAGGCCTGGTGGGGACCATGAAATCATGAGTATGTTATGTAACCAACTCACAAAATAGAAAAAAATATAGATCAATGACTTCAAAATCATCCTCTTCAAGGGGGAAACCTCCTTTACATTACACAAATGAATAATTCTTGGATGATACAAATGACTAAACCTCCTTTCTATATATAGGAGTCTAAGGGGTCACAATATAATCAAAGTTGACATAATAATAATAATCTAATGTCACAACAATAACAATAGTGGGCTTATATGAGGCACAATAATAACAATATGGGGACAATAAGGGAACAATAATAACAATAAAGGCTACAATGACAATAGTAATGGGGGAATCACTAGTATTATAGGGACCTAACATGCCCCTCTCCTTCAAAAAATGTTGTCCTCAACACTTGAGTAGTTATGCATGCTTTTGTATAAAATTTTCCTCCTCCCATGTGGAATCTTTAGCGGGTAAGTTCTTCCACTTGATGAGATACACCAAAATTGATCGATTTCATAGCTATCGAGTTCTTGTTTTCATGACTGCTTTAGGTTCTGACATGATTTTTCCTTCTTCTTCAAGCTCTAGAAATATTATTTGAACTGGGAGCTTGTCACCTATAACCTTATTTAAACATGAAACATGGAAAACTGGGTGCATCTGGGAAGCTGTAGGAAGCTCCAATGTGTATGCCATTGTACCAATCTTTTGCAACACCTTGTATGGACCGTAATACTTTGGTGATAATTTATTATCCTTCTTAGCTTGCTTGAGGGACATTTGTTTATATGGTTGTAGCCATAGTAATACCCAGTCACCTACATCAAAACTTCTTTTGCTGCAATGTTGATCTTCTTGTTGTTTCATTCCATTTTGCGCCAAAGTGAGGTTATCCTTTAAGAGTTGGAGAACTTGTTGTTGATGCTCGATGTGAACTTCCACTGCTTGAACATTAGAATTTTCTCTTAAATATGATTTTATGGATGGTGGATGATATCCATAAAGTTCTAAAAATGGGGTAATTTTTGTTGCAGTATGGAAGGAAGTGTTATACCACCATTCAACTAGAGGCAACCATTTGACCCATTGTGTCTATTTATCAAGACAAAGCAACAAATATATCCTTCCAAACATTTGTTTACTATCTTAGTTTGCCCATCAGATTGCAGATGATAAGATGAGCTTTGAGCTAACTGAGTATCGAGACAAGAAAATAATTTTATCCAAAAATTTCCAATGAAAATGGGATCTCTATTACTTACAATAATCTTTGGGTTTTTGTGTAGCTTTTGAATTGTTTCCATAAATGCAGTAGAAACTATACGAGCTTTAAATGGATGAGATAATGCACAAAAGTGTGCATACTTGGTAAGTCCATCAACTACCACCATGATGACACTATTTCCTTTGGACTTGGGTAAACCTATGATAAAATCCATTGAAATCTCTTCCCAACATTAGCTTGGAATGGATAAAGATTGTAATAGATCTGGGGTCTTAATTGTTTCAACTTTATTTTGTTGGGAAACCAAACATTTCGCCACAAACTTTTGAATGTTCAATTTAAGGCCATCCCCCAAAAAATCCTTCTTAAAATTGTGGTAAGTTTTTAAAAATCCTAAGCACCCTGCTAAGGGAGAAGTGTGAAATTCCATAAGAATCTTTTGTTTGAGTTAGGATTCTTACATAAGCGATATTTGTAGCATAATGAATCATTTTTCCAGCTAAATGTATCAGATGTATTGGGATCTTGTTGTAACTTTTGAATGAGTGCCCACAATTCTTAGTCATTCTTCCATTCATACCTTGCCTCATTTATCCAATTTGGTTGCATAATAGAAATGGCACAAAGAAATTCTTCCACATCTTCATCCTTTCTTGAAAGTGCATCTACCACAACATTTTTCTTCCCTTTATTGTAGATGATTTCAAAGTCATAACCTAACATCTTTGTGACCCATTTTTGTTCTCTTCTAAATACAATCTTTGTTCTAAAAAGTATTTAAGACTATCATGATCCATTTTTACCTTGAAGTGTCTTCCCATTAGGTAGAGTCACCATTTATTAATTTATTGCCTTTATTTTCTTCTCATAAATATATTTATGTAAATACTTTCCTCTGATTGGATGACTTTCAAAAGCAATGGGTATTTCTTCTTGCATTAAAACAATACCAATTCCATTTCCTAAGGCATTACATTCCACAATAAAGGTTTTTGTGAAGTCTGGCGTAGTTAAGACCAGTGCTTGGCATAATACCTCTTTAAGATGTTTAAAGGCCTTTGTTGCTTCTGGAGTTCGTGAAAATACATCTTTCTTCAATAATGTTGTTAGAGGTGCTGCTATTCTTAAATAATTCTTAACAAACTTGCGGTAATACCCTGTCAACCCGAGAAATCCTCGCAGATGCTTTATGGATGTGGGGATTTTCCATTCCTTAATGGCTTTAATTTTGCTAGGGTCTACCTTAACTCC
>APFE031561768.1:136283-164284 GCA_000404065.3 Pinus taeda | reverse complement strand
GTCCATGTAGTATTGCCAATATTTACTTCTCATAAATAACTTTGTTTAAATACTTTCCTTTGATTGGACGACTTTCGAAAGCAATGGGTCTTGCTTCTTGCATTAAAACAACACCAATTCCATTTCTTGAGGCATCACATTCCACAATAAAACTTTTTGTGAAGTCTAGCGTAGCTAAGACTGGTGCTTGGCACATTGCCTCTTTAAGATGTTCAAAGGCCTTTGCTGCTTCTGGAGTCCAAGAAAATGCATCTTTCTTCAGTAATGTTGTTAGAGGTGCTACTATTCTCCCATAATTCTTAACAAACTTGTGATAATATCCTGTCAACGTGAGAAATCCTCGCAGATGCTTTATGGATGTGGGGATTTTCCATTCCTTAATGGCTTTAATTTTTCTAGGGTATACCTTAACACCTTCATGAGATACAATATGACCCAAATATTCCACCTCTTGTACTCCAAAGAAACATTTGGAGAAGGTACATTGGTAAGGCCAAAAGGCATGACCAAAAATTCATAATGACCCTCATGAGTTCTAAATGTTGTTTTCAGAATGTCTTCAGTCTTCATTCTGATTTGATGATATCCTGATCAAAGATCCAACTTGGTGAAGCAAATTGATACATGCAATTCATCCAATAATTCATCAATGACAGGAATGTGAAATTTATCTTTAATGGTGAGCTTGTTGAGCTCTCTATAATCAGACACATGCACCATGATCCATCCTTCTTGTGCACCAATATTACTGGAGCAAAGAAAGAACTTTGACTAGGTTAAGTTATACCAACTTCTAGAATTTCTGCACAATACATTTAATTTCACTCTTTTGGTCATAGCGATATCTGTAAGGCCTGATGTTTGGAGGAACACTTCCTGGAATCAAATGAATAGCATGATCATGATCATGAATAGGTGAGAGGGTTTTTGGAGTCTCAAATACCATGGAATGATTGTCTAAGACTTTTTGGAGATATGGAGAAATAGATGATTTCGATGTGGGAACCTCTAGCGAAGATATTTGTGCAATTAGGCCTCATTGTTCTTTCTTTAGAATCTTTGTCATTCCATTAAAGCTGATTATCTTTCCTAGTTTCCCTATGATACCCCTTAATTCAACTTCCTTTCCTTCCAAACAAAATTTCATGAAAAGTTCTTGAAAATTAAAAGCTATTGTACCCAAAGATTGTATCCACTGGACTCCTAGTACAACACCAGCACCACCCATTGGAATGGAAAACATTTGGCTATTCAATACATATTCTCCCATTGATAGCTTGATATTATGGCACTTTCCAGAGAAATTTATGGTTCCTCCACTTGCAACCCTCACTTAACACTCTGGTGTTGGATATAGGAAGAAATTCAATTCCTTGGCTGTCTTACAGTGAATAAAATTATGGGTACTGCCAAAATCAATTAATGCTATTACCTTTTTCTTCTTGATATGTCCTTCTATCTTGACTGTTTAAGGAGTGGTAATTCTAGCCAATGCATTACAAGATATGGTCAGACTTATTTCTTCTTTCTCTAGGTTTGTTCTTGGTGTATATCCTCTTCTTTTGATGTTTCTTGTAACTTTTCTTCCCCCTCTTCACAATCTATGTAAAATTATTTCTTCTCAGCACACTTATGACATTTAGTGTATTTTCTATCACAACTGTAACAAAGCCCTTTTGCTCTTTTTTCTTCAAATTGTTGTGGTGTCAACCTTGTAGGTTGTGGAAGGCTAGGGGCAACAACACTTCCATATTTATAGTTGTGAGTGGTAGGCTTCTTGGTTTCCATAATTTTTCTTTCCATTTTTCTTGCCAACCTGAATGCCTTCTCCAAAGAATCAGGTTCCCAAAGGCAAAACTCATGTTGGATGTTATCCTTTAAAGTCCCTATGAACACATCAATCCTCTACTCCTCTGGAATATATTTTACCTTTATATTCAATTTTTGGAAGTCCTCAATGTGCTCCATCATTGAACCCTTTGTTTGAGATTTATTAATTGGCCAAAAAAGGTGTTGCTTTTTGTATCCTCATAATGTGTTATTATTTCTTTCGTAAAAATTTCCCAAGTGACAATTTGTTTACATGAGAAAAGCTATCGATACTATACAAACTGATTTGGTTCCAAATATAAAATTGTAATGCATACCTTTTGTGTGTTTTTCACATTATGGAGATCAAAATATTGCTCCATCTATAGTATCCATGTTACGGGATCCTTGCCATCAAACTTCCTCATATCGATATTTAAAATATGGTGGGTATTCAATCCAATGTTAGAGTCTATGAAATCATGATTAATATTTATTTTGTTCTCATCATGAGTTTCCTTTACTACCCTTTCACCATTATTAAACATTTCTTGTAGCAACTTTGTCAAATTTATCTTCAAATCTTCCATTTTTCCTTCCATCGTAGCTTCCACGTCATTCATCTTAGCTTCCACGCCTTTCTTTAAACCATCCATCTTTGCTTCCACGTCATTCATCTTCACTTCCATGCCTTTCTTTCAACCATCCATTTTAGCTTCTAATACTTTTTGTGAGAGTGAATTTTGTTGCACTTGGTCTTGTAATTTTGATATATCATGTTGCACTTATTCCTGTTCTTCATGGGTCATGCTAGAGATTTCAAGTTGCTTACTAGGTGTTTCCATTTTTCTTTCTTCAGGGCATCAATTAATGATAATATGTTTTGCTATGCCCTTTGAATTCCTTCAAAGTAAATTTTCAAACCAAACTTCTGCAAAACTTAAAAAGAAAAAACTACACACATTTTCTCACTTTGTAGGAGCTCGATATTGAATCTGACATATCCCTAAAATTTCGGATCTCCAAGGTCTGAAATTGAGAAATATTTTATCCCTTTAGGTCCTTTCTCTAATGCCACCATTATGATCAAAATTGGATTCCCCAAGAAAGAGTTATGCCCAATCTCCCAAGATGATTTGATTATAGACTTGTTCAGTAGAGCAAACTTGTACGAAGTGCCACGTGTCATTGTTTCAACCTTCAAACCGAAAAACGATACACATACAACTACAGTTTGTCGTATTTCTGTAGCTTCTTACCAAATTTCAATATGATACTCAAAGAAAAAGTTATGATGATTTTCCCAAGGTCACCTGTTTGGGATGTAATTCAGGAGCCTGCAAAAACCCTAACCTCCTTAGATCATATCTCCTAAAATATAGTGAGACAAGATCAGAAATTTTGACCTGGGGTTCATCGTGATTTCAGCTCAAATGGGTTTTTTTTTTTTAGCTTCTGAATTGTTGCATAATAAAATATATAGACAAAATTCCATGATGGCCTGTTTGGAGTAGCGAAACCCTAAAGTCCAAAGCTCTAATACCAAATGTTATGTAACCAGCTCACAAAATAGAAGAAAAGATAGATCAACAACTTCAAAATCAGCCTCTTTGAAGGGGAAAACTCCTTTACATTACACAAATGAATAATTCCTAGATGATACAAATGACTAAACCTCCTTTCTATGTATAGGAGTCTAAGGGGTCACAATATAATCAAAGTCGACATAACAATAATAATATAAGGGAACAACAATAACAATAGTGGGCTTCTATGGGGCACACTAATAACAATATGGGGACAATGGGGGCACAATAATAACAATTAGGGCTACAATGACAATAGTAATAGGGGAATCACATTATGGGGACATAAGCGAGTAAATGGTGGTTACTCATGACGAAAATTGACACGTGAGATGACAAGCGCCAAGGGAAGATGTTCCCAAAGTACAAGCATCGCATATGAAGAAATTTGATTTTGAGAGGCGACGAAGTGACTCTTCTTGGAAAAATGGCTTCTTGCTGAAGTGTCAAATCATCAAAAACGTAAAAAGACCCATTATAATACTCGGTGAGAGCTTTCGAATGGTCCTAACAGTTTGTTAAATGGAGTTATGACCTGGTCACAATGTCCGATAGAAACACAGTGGGTTTTCCTATAAAAGGGTGTTTTCCCTCCAATTTGAATTCATTTTCTAAGTGAGATGTAGTGAAGTTGGAGAGGAGTAAGAGGCCCTAAATATTGTGGATATCATAGCAAATAAATCAACCATAAGAATCGGGATCTGCAACTTTTAGGCAAGTGGCCTTACTTGTCTAAATATGGCCTTAATGCTTCTTGGAACACTGCTCCCTAGTGAAGAATTAAGGGAAGAGGAAAACGAGAACGAACTACTAGAGGAGGTCTAGAATCATTCTCACCCACTATGTCAAACATGGGGACTATGTGGACATAGAGTAGAACGTTTGAATATATGGTATCAAATGTCTATGATATGCAATGTGCATATGGCTCACCGGAGACGCTGGTAGGAAAAACTATCCAAGGAATGGGAGGATAATCAACCATACCTAGATTCGGTGGGATCTAGGATGAGACGTATGTTAATCAATTGAGAAGATGTCTAGGGGAAAACTATCATGCCCCTAAGCATGGGATACTACTCACAAGCATATGTGATGGAGGGGACTGATCTAGTATGCAAAGGTGGGAATGATGCCCCCTAGCAGGAGGAGTTTGTGGAGTTCCATTGTGTTTCGAGTGCTCGAAAATGGGATTCAAGCATCTTGGCCCAACTTGGCACAAGATCCTCCAAAGGATGATAAGGAGATGTAGGGGCATATATACCCCCAATATGTTGTGGGCATACTAGATATATTTAGAGTGGTGGACTCCAAACACTTCTATGTTTTATTATATACATAATATGATTATGCATTTTTATATGACGATGATGGTTCGCCATGTGTTGTGTTTATGGTTGTCGTATGTGGTATACATGTGATAAATTTCAATCTAGAATGTTATTTTCAATGGTCTCTACATAGTTATTTTGGATTCTATGAACATGACTGAAAGTAATGGTCTCAAATTCACATACCAACAACTTAACTTGTAGGTATTTTCTAAATAGGACTTTGTTATGCACATGATACACACCATTCAATTGCATGACAAATATCAAGGAATATAAATGAACATGAAGATGAAGGATGTGATGAGTGAGGGAATCGACTAACAAACCTATCACTGCATCATATTTGGCCCGATTATTGGTGGCAAATCCAATGCACACACTATTCGAAAGGACTAACGTATGCAAGGGGGTAAAGATGGCTGAGGCTACCAAGGCTATATTCCTAGAGAATCAACTCGCACCGTCGGCATGACCGATATATAGTGTGGAAAATGGATCCATATGAAAGTTGCAAAAGACAATGAATGAAATGATGCAACCTACTTAACAACAGGGGAATTTTGAGGTCTAAAATGGGCCTCCTAAGAAAAATGTACAACTAAAATAAACTTTATAAGAACCAATAACATTCAAGATGATGATGTCAACCATGGGGGATGATTCACCATTTTTGGAGTAAAAAAGTACAAAGATTAAAAAATAATAAAACTAATTTTTCAACTCGTATTTTCAACTTGTCACCCTAAGTTTTTTTACTCCAATTTCAAGTGAGAGTACTCGTTGGATGCGAAATTTAATTCCTCATCCAAGGAGTATTCATGTTGCACACTTTCAATGGACCCTACCACACAAAAAATGAGAAATACATGAAAAAACGTGATTGCAATCACATTTTTCGTGTATTTCTCATTTTTCCCATAACAGGGTCCATCCAAAATATGCAACATGGGTACTCCTTAGATGAGGAATCAAATTCTACATCCAACAAGTGTTTTTGCTCGAAAATTGAGTAAACCCATAGGGAGATAAGTTGGAAATACGAGTTGAAAACATAGTTTTGTCTTTTTTCCCTCTAAAATTCGATGACGTAATCTAATATTATTTTATGATTTCCACTATTATTTTATAATTTCCTTAGGAGACCCATTTTAGACCTCAAAAATTCCCTAATTCTTTATGACATAAATAAAGACATGAAAATCAAAGGGATATTCTATGAGTGAAATTTCTTGAGGTAGAGTTAATTGGGAGAATTAGGAAGGAGATGGCCTTCGTAATCCTCTGAAAGCTATGCCCCCTTGCCTAAGTGCAAGGGTAATCAGGGGTAGATGTAGCTTCCATGATTTCCTCATCATAATGGAAGATGGGTGGATAGGAGGAAGATTGACTACATGATGCGAAGGAGGTACCTGGTGCATAACCTGAGAGAGAAGGTTCACATACGCATCATCTGGAATGGTATACGACGAGCTAGTAGATGGAGGATCTATGGATGTTAAGACCTGAGATTCTGTCAAAAGAGGTTCGATATAAGCGCGTGCAGAAACCTCAGAAAGGTTTGCCTGTGAGGAACTCAAGGATGAAGATACATAAAGGATATGGCCTATGGTGTCCGTCATCTCGACATCAGGCAGAGGGATCATGATGGTGGGACCAAAGTCCTCCTATTCTGGTTAACTAGTGGTACTAGAATCCATGGGTAGAGGAGTAGATTATCCACTATAAGTGGCCTTATATTCGCGAAAAGCATCAAGGCAATCACAAAATTCATGGAGATGAGGGAAACAATGGGAATAGTGACCATGATGATCACACAGGGGACAAGGGTGATTTGTGCGTAACGTTATGAGTTTCTTGGGTGGACCCAATAAGTTAATATGGAATTCAAGAATATTTGACTCAGGGAATGTTTCATGAACCAAAGTTTTGAGATGAGGAAGCTTGGGAAAATTATTGGTGGCGTGCTCAACAACTTTACACAAAGCACACGAAGGTGACGACTTTGGGGCCCTGGTGGCTGGAGGAGCTTGGGGAGCCTTTTCCTTAGTTTCTTTTATCTTATCTTTTCCCCCTTTTCTAGATGCTTTCACAACAGGAGTGGGTTCCTATTGAGGTTCTGATGGAACTGAAGCAAAGAGAGGGGTTGTAGAGATCAGTTGAACTGGGGCCAAATCATGATAAATTCTTAGCTGACTAGGCGCAATTCTTGCAGCGGGATTGATGTACCATACTCAAATCCCAAAGTAAATGTTAGGCTCCAACCCTAAACCCCTTATTTATGTAATAGGATCGAGTCATAGTTATAGATAAGTAAAGAGTCAATAAAGCCCATATTCATAATTATAAGAGGTTAACTCGCATTTAATGAAGGGACCACAGTTAGTTTCAAATGGGCCATGGTATTAGATAGATGGTATTAATAAGAACCATGGTATTGCATGTATGAATCCTATATAAAGGATAGAGACTCCCCATGAGGAGCATCGTGTCTTATTTTGTAATTGAGCTCGGCTCTATTGGAGGTTGCCCCCTCAAAGAGGTAAGTGAGCATTACTTTCTGAAAAATAAAATACTTGCTATTATTTCTCATTGTTCTATGTTATGGGTATATTTCTTTGCATATTTGTATTCTGGTATCGTCTTGTAGGTTAAGAGAATAACAAGTGATATCAGAGCTCTCTCCAAGGCTGGTGGGATCTCCAATAATTAGCAAAAATTGTTTTGGCTAGAGACATGTTCCGGCGTCTTTAAACCATGGGATCTGTCGTTGAGTGCATAAACTTATGGATTTGGGGAGGCATGCACATAAGAAAGACAAGAGGTGGTCATGCTTGTTGGACTCCCTTGTAACCCCTATGGGTACCCCTTTGAGTAGTAGTGCATTGGACAAAACCGTGCACGGACTGTCTTCCAAGTACCCTCTGGGTATATCAGAAGCCCCCTAGCTCCCTTGAAACCTCGCCATAGATAAACCATCGGCCATCTTGCTGCTACAGTACACCAAGAACAACACTCAGACAGATTACTCGCGTGTACGATAGGGTAGTCGGGTTGTATGGCTAAGGGTACGGTTGATCCTCCTTGGTTAGTGCCCTGAAAAAATTGGGCCGAGTACCACTATCAGATCCTTATGTATATTGTGATCTATAGCACCTGACACTCCTGGAGACCATAGTTCCCTTCTCTATCTCTAGATCACGCATAATCTTTGCAAAATCAGATCTCGCAGGTGGGGTTTTGTCGCAGCAGTAGCAATCAGTTCCATCATTCAGATCTATTAGATCAGCCATTCAGATCCTTCAGATCCATCAGATATACCATCCAAATATAGCAGCCGTCGCAACAATCAGATCCGCCATTTAGATCTGACTGCTTGTGTGGGTTCCTATACCTGGGCATGATTTTCACAGGACTTTGGGCAGCATTGACATTTCTGGGATTCGGCTACTGCAGTATTCCTAAGCAAGGAGTAAAACTCCATTTGGAGTAAAAAAAAGAGTCTGAGACCCTCCAGGGTGCTTATTGGTGACTTAGCCCATAAGAATAAGGTTGATGAGCTGAGCAAGGTGGTACCATTCAATTGTTAGTGCCAAAAATTTCAGGCGGTCTCATATTTCAAGTACATTAAATCAGTGTATGGTACAAACTAGAGCTCAATCTATGGCCAACGAGAGGATTGACAACCTTGAATCACAATTGCAAGATTTCATATTGCAACTGAAGAACATAAATGAAACACTCTCTAAGGGCATGGTGGAGGAATGCGTAGAGGCATATATTGGCAATGGAAACAATGAAGGTGAGTCTAGCTAGTCTCTTCAGCTCTTTGGCACCCACCAACGATCACATCCGCAACCACCCAAGTTTGACATGTATAAATTTGATGGCTCTCACCCAGCAGCATGGATAGCACAAATGGAGCAATATTTCACACTGAATTACATTCTGGATGATGTGACTCATCTTAATGTGGGTATCATGTACTTGGACAATGAAAGATGGCAATGGTGGCAATGGCATCAACGTTGCTATGGAAGGTCCTTGACTTGGCAGACATTCAAAAAAGCTCTTACGGGTCGTTTTGACGATGAATCTAATTTTTTGGGTCGTCTCACTAAGCTCCAATAGACAGGAACAATGAATGAATATATTACAGCATTTGAAACCTTAGCTTTCCACACTAGAGGTCTACACGATGAGTTCTACATGGAATGTTTTCTCAGTGGTCTCAAAGAATCCATACAAGCCCACGTCTGACTGCACCACCCTAGCTCATGGTTGCATGCTTGCAAGATAGCTCAAGAAGTAGAACGTGTGTTAGCAGCCTAGTCCAATCACCCAAATTTCATCACCAAGGGTCGCCCCACACAGGCTCAAAGCACTACTGAAACACTCAAGGTTCAAAAAGTGTCACTAGCAGAAATGGCGGAAAGATGAAAGCAAGGATTGAGTTACTAACGTGATGAGAAACACTCCCCCAGGCATAAATGCAAGGAGCCCAAATTCTTTCAAATTGATGCTACTGATAATATTTCATCGGAGGAAGCCCCACCACTTGAGGAACCAAAGGAGGAAGAAGAGGACAACTCGCAAGACAATGTACCTGAAGAACCAATTATCTCGCTGCACGCTTTAGCAGGGATTTCTTCTCCCCAAACTCTCAAATTAGAGGTTTTATTAAGCAACACCCAGTAGTAGTCTTAATTGATAGTGGCAATACACATAATTTTATCCATCAAAGAGTCACGAAAGAAGTTCATTGTTTTGTCCGAGCAGTTTCTAACTTCTAGGTCCAAATTGCTGATGGGGGGACAACGAACTGTGAATGTCGCTGTGAAAATGCCAAACTTCAAATGGGGGATTATCAGTTAAAGACCAACATGTCCGCCATACACATGGGAGGGTGCAACATTGTCCTAAATATTGAATGGCTTTGCACACTTGGCCCAATCACAATGGATTTCCAGGAGTTATATATGAGCTTTAAGCAGAACAACCACACACATACCCTCCGCGGACTCCAGACGGGAGCTCCGTCTATCATCAACTCACATCGGATGGAAAAATTGTTAAAAAAGGGCCACCATGGAGTTATAGCCCAATTTAATTCCATCCAGGCCTTCGAACCCAATTCTCTTCATATTAATCCTGAGATGCAACAGATCTTAAACAACCATATGCCAGTCTTTGACAAGCCTTATGAGCTTCCACCCTCGAGAGGGGAACATGATCATAGCATTACTTTGGTCCCAGGGGCCCACCACCAAATGTGCACCCATATAGATATCCATTCACCCAAAAGAATGAAATTGAAAAAATAATCAAGGAACTCTTGGAAGCAAGCGTCATTCGTCCTAGCATTAGTCCTTATTCATCGCCAGTGGTCATGGTGCTCAAGAAAGATAGGGAATGGCGTATGTGTCCAGACTTCAGGGCCCTCAATAAGTTGATGGTCAAAGATAAATTTACCATCCAAGTTGTCGATGATTTGCTAGATGAACTAAATGGGGCCCAATTCTTTACGAAGCTCGACCTTCGCTCGAGCTACCACCAAATTCGCATGAAAGAAGTAGACATTCCAAAGACTGCTTTCCGAACTCATGAAGGCCATTATGAGTTCCTGGTCATGCCATTTGGTATTTGTATTTCACCATCCACTTTTCAGAGCCTTATGAACCACCTGCTCAAACCATATCTCAGAAAATTTGTCCATTTTTTCTTTGATGACATCCTCATCTACAGTTGCACCTGGGCCACACATCTTCAACATGTAGATCTACTCTTGCAATTGCTCTGCAAGCATAAATTATTTGTCAAGATGTCCAAGTGATCTTTTGGCATGGAAGAAGTTGATTATTTTGGCCACATTGTGGGGTGTGAAGGTGTCAGGGTGGACCCCCAAAAGATCCAAGCAATGCAGGATTAGCCTCAACCAAAGACCTTGAAGAGCTTGAGAGGACTTTTGGGTCTCATAGGCTACTATCGCAAATTTGTCCACAATTATGGTCGCATTTCTAAGCCCCTCACTCAATTCATCAAGAAAAATTCATTCCTCTAGAATGATGCAACACAATAGGCCTTTACAGCTCTCAAACATGCCATGTGTTCCACTCCAGTATTAGCACTACCCGACTTCACCAAATCTTTTGTCGTTGAATGTGATACTTCTAGTATGGGTATTGGGGCAGTCTTAATCTAGGAAGGTCGACCATTGGCGTTCACAAGCAAACAACTAAGTGGGAAGAATCTGGGATAATCTACCTATGAGAAGGAGATGATGACCATCTTACATGTAGTATATACCTGGCGACCATACTTATTGGGGCGATGTTTCCAAATCTGCACAGACCATCAAAGCCTTAAATATTTTTTGGAGCAATGCCTATCCTCACCACAACAAAATAAATGGCTCGCCAAAATGTTGGGATATGATTATGAGATAATTTACAAGAAAGGGCGTGAAAATATTGTAGTAGATGTGTTATCCTGCCAATTTGAGGAGGAAAGTACCTTGCTCGCAATTTCCCTTCCCATTCCAAAATGGATTAAAGAGACTTGCAAGGAATGGTTTTCACATCCTTGGCTCTCCCAACTCATTAATCAATTACAGGCATTTCCAAATTCCACAGTGAGCTACTCATGGCAATATGAGATTCTTTGCTATAAGGACAGAGTAGTAATATCACCAACATCCACCCTCAAAAACCACATTTTGGCAAAGTTGCACTCATATCCCACTGCAGGACATTCAAGCTTTCAAAAGACGTATGCTCACACTCAAAGATCATTTTTTTGGACAGGCATGAAAAAGGAAATTCTTACTTTTGTAGCTGAATGGGATGTTTGTCACTGCCACAAAGGAGAAACAATCAAATCTCCAGGCACATTACAGCCATTGCCCATCTCGGCCTCAATCTGGATGGAGGTTTCTATGGATTTCATTACGGGTCCTCCAAAGTCAAGAAACAAGTCAGTCATCATGGTGGTTGTGGACAGACTTTCTAAGTATGCTCATTTTTGCGCTCTACCCCACCCTTTTACACCAACTTTGGTCGCTTAATATTTGATGGATCAAATCTTCAAATTGCATGGCATGCCCACTTCCATTGTGTTTGATCGTGACCCGATCTTCACCAGTAACTTTTGGCAGGAACTCTTCCAGCTACAAGGTACCCAACTACAACTCAGTACTTCCTATCATCCACAAACTGATGGTCAAACTGAAGCAGTCAACAAATGTCTGGAGACCTACCTTAGGTGTTTCACTTCATAAAAGCAACATCTATGGGTATAGTGGTTACCTCTAACAGAATGGTGGTATAACACCAACTATCATGCAACCACCAAAATGACTCCATATGGAGCAGTTTATGGCCAACTCCCTCCTTCCCCTACTTCTTATATCAAAGGATGCTCGATTTTACAAGCAGTGGATCAACTCCTACAGAACTGCACAACCATGTTGGCCCACCTTAGAGAGAATCTTCATCAAGCCCAAAACCGCATGAAGCAACATGCTGATCAACATCACTCAGAATGCCAATTTCAAGAAGGGGATCAAGTATTTTTGAGGCTGCAACCATATAAGCAAACATCACTCAAAGATAAGGGTTGTCAGGAATTATCTCTAAAATTCTATCGACCGTATCAAGCACTTCAACGCATTAGAGAAGTCGCCTACAAGCTAGATTTGCCACCCTCTACAAAAATCCATCCAGTCTTCCATGTCTCATGCCTCAAGAAAGTGATTGGGAACCATTGCAGAATTCAAACTAGTCTACCTGAAGTGGATGAAGAAGGGTCCATCTGGCTCCAACCTGAACAATTTCTTGACACACGTGAATGGCACCTGCGTGGCCACATGATCAAGGAAGTCCTCGTCAAGTGGAAAGACACCTCTCCAGAAGGTGCAAACTGGGAACCAGCCACTATCCTTCAGCAGTTTCTGCAACTTCAACCTTGAGGACAAGGCTATTCTTATGGTTGTTATAGACATATTTGGGTACTTCAACCCCAATCATATATGTCAATAAACCAAGGGCTCTTTAACCCAAAAAAGTGTTATTTCATACCCTAAAGTATCATGGTCAACTGATTACATCATTTCCCAGAAGTTCCACCTGAAAACCCACTCAAAACTAGCCAAAATTGGACCATACTGACTGATCCTTGGTTAAGGTGCAATGCATACTGGCTACTACACTAGCCAGGTGCAATGCATACTGAAACAGCTTTCTGTGGGGTGCGATGAGCGAGAATAGACAAATGGCAGAGACAATTCGCTAAGTGGATGCTCATGGAATCTTCTAGAAACTTCTCTTATGACACTTACCTCCAAGTGGAACCAAGAACTATCAGTGGAATGACACTAATCAAAAACCCAGAGCTGACTCACCCCCTTGCAAGACATCTATAAATGCATCCCTCATCTGAGAGATCTGGGGGTTGGAATTTTGTATTTTGTAAGGAAGTGCTATTGGTTTATCTTTGAGAAGAGACATTGTATTGTTGGGTGATCTTGCTTTTCATGAGGTGAAGAGGGCTTTGATGCTGGGAGGATGATGTTGGATCAGACCGCTGGGTTGTAATCCTCTCTTCTACTATTAATAAAGTTATTTGAGTTTCCTCCATATATCGTGTATTTGTGAATCTTGTTATTTGTGAATGCAATTGTATGGTCAATGTATTTCTGATTCTGCATTGTTTATGATATTATAGATTGAGATGCTTTGATGGTGTTTTGTTTCTTTGCCTCTATAGGTATTCTTTAAAGCGACACAAGTAGGAGAGGAGTGGCAAGCTCTATCAAGGGAGATAGGAAACAAGCAAGGAGCCAAGCGGAAGATCCAGGTTGGTCCCCTTTGCTTCTCTCTTATCTATCATACATAAAGGAAATCACAATTTTCTTTGATTGTTTGTTTCTAAGATAGCTACCCATCTTAGTGGGACTAGCAAATCGAAAAGACACTAGTTTTCCCGAAAACAATGGGGGAGGGCATGTTAGGGTCCAACCCTACCCCCCTTATTTATTTAATAGGATCGAGTCATATTTATAGTTAAGTAAAGAGTCAATAAAGCCCATATTAATAATTGTAAGTGGTTAACCCACATTTAATGAAGGGACCACAGTTAGTTGCAAATGGGTCATGATATTAGATAGATGGTATTAATAAGAACCATGGTATTTCCCCATGGTATTGCATGTATGAATCCTATATAAAGGATAGAGACTCCCCTCGAGGAGCATCATATCTTTTTTTGTAATTGAGCTCAACTCCATTGGAGGTTGCCCCCTCGAAGAGGCAAGTGAATATTTCTTTATGAATGATAAAATACTTGCTATTATTTGTCATTGTTCTATGTTCTGGGTATATTTCTTTGCATATTTGGTATTTTGGTATAGTCTTGCAGGTTAAGAGCATAACAGTCATGTTAGGAAGGACCAGCAAAGCCATGACAAGGACAGAAAATACTCTTGGAGGGGGAAATGAGAAAGGTGTCTAGCCTGCAGGATAATGTCCCAATGGAATAGCTCCTGGATGGTTCAAACCTGGAGGAATAGTTCGTGGTGGAAACATAGGAGAGGCACCGACAAATGGAGGAGGTTTTGGGGGGTGGATGAAGAGGGCTCAGCTAGGATGACAACTATTGTAGTGCTTTCTTCTCAAGGATGTACGAAAAGAACCCATTTAAGATTGTGGATGACAAATAATATCAACAATATAAATGGTTGTTAAACATTGTAGATCTGCAACAACTGATAGAAACAAAACCTACCAAAGTCTGGATCTATGCCACAATCATAGTTCAACAATAGTAAGAAAGAGTAATAACTCCAATCATCCAATGGAAACTAGATATGTAAAGAATAATTTTATTATAACACATGTGAAGGGAACAAATAGATGTTACAAGTCCCCCTCTATGGGATGGGTTCTTGGCTATCCTCAAACTTCTTCAGCTTGTGTAGAGTCTCTCTCCTCTATAGTGTATAAACCCGACAAAAATATGGTGTGCGACAATGAAAATAATCAGAGTTACAACAGTGAGTGCAATAATGAAAATATTCAAAAGCGAATAATGAATGGAAAAACCTTTTATTTATAACAAAATATTGAGTTATCATTGAATAATGAGAAATAATAAAATACTATTGATCCCATTCTTGGAATAACCATCTGGAATATTTTATTATATTTGTTTAGGAGGGAAAAAGTATTTAAACTTTAATTAGAAATAATAAATAAATAAATGATTTCTTTATCATCTCAAAGAATTAGTTAAGGAATAATAAACAAATAAGGATTTATTTAATTATTCCTAAGGGATTTAGTCAATTTGACAAAGAATAATAATTAATTAGTGATTAATTAATTATTCTTGGAGAAAAAAAATAATTAATGATTTATCTGTTTATTTTTCATGATTGGGTCAAATATGACAAGGAATAATAATAAAAAAATGGTTAAATTAATTATTCCTAGAAGAAAATCAAATAAATAGTGATGTATTTAATTATTCTCCATGGGTTTAACTACAAATTACTTATCAAAGGTGGTTTATTAAGTAATTTCTCACAATGAAAGCAATTTTTCTATAATAAAATTGGCTTTACATGGTTTACTTCGATCCATCTAGTAAATTAGGGTAGATGATCAATTTTTTGGTGATAATGGATTGCCCCCCAACATACGGGTGTTAGGAGCAAAACGTATCATTGAAGTACATTGTAAAGACACAATCACTAGACAACACATGGGAGTCAGATAGAGAGAGAGAGACCAATGAAGATGAATTTGAAAGAGGACAGGGACAGAGGGGGTGAGACTAATGCAAGTATCCTTTTATGTTGTGGTATTGTACCTCAATGAGGTGAGGGAGGCATACCCATACCCACCGATATAACTTAGTACAAAAATAATGGTTCACACAGAAATATAAAACTGAGCAATGAAGTACATGCATTAGGGGAATTTTGAGGTCTAAAATGAGCCTCCTAAGAAAAATGTAAAACCAAAATAAACTTTATAAGAATTGATAGGATTCAAGATGATGATGTCAACCATGGGCAATGATTCACCATTTTTTGAGTAAAAAAATAAAAAGATAAAAAAATAAAAAAAATAAAAAAATTACTTTTTCAACTCATATTTTCAACTTATCTCCCTAAGGTTTTACTCTAATTTCAAGCAGGAGTAGTCGTTAGATGAAAAAATTAATTCCTCATCAATGGAGTGCCCATGTTGCTTACTTTTTATGGACCCTACTATATGAAAAATGAGAAATAATGAAAAACATGATTACAATTACGTTTTTTCATGTATTTCTCATTTTTCGTGTAGCAAAGTCCATCGAAAGTATGCAACATGGGTATTCCTTGGATGAGAAATCAAATTTTTCATCCAGCAAGTGTTTCCTCTCGAAGTTTGACTAAACCCATAGGGATATAAGTTGAAAATACGAGTTGAAAAAGTAGTTTTTTTCCTTTTTCCTTATAAAATTTTACGATCTCATCTAATATTATTTTATTATTTCCACTATTATTTTATAATTTCCTTAGGAGAGCCATTCTAGACCTCAAAAGCCCCCTAGTGGCTGAATGGTACATGAAATGCTTGCATAACCGAGCCATAAAATAATACAATGTGTCCCATATACATAATGCACGTGGAAAAACATGAGCTAGGATTGAATACAATAATATATGAGTACATGAGATACAAAGCCCCTTCCCTCAAAAAATGGTGGGAGGGAGGGTAGAACAATCAAAGAAGCCCTGCTGAACAAGGAAGGGCTCTACAAAACTAAATGGATCATTTGGAGGAGATGTGCATGCTATGAACACTATGATTGGTAGGAATTGAACCCATCAACTCTGTAAAACTGCATCTGAGGTTGTAGCATAGTAGGTATGCCTCCAGGGATGTGGGGGAATACTTGAAGGGCCACCCCCTCATGAGGTCTAAAACATCTCATACACACTCGGGTATCATGATTGAAACTTCCCATGCCCGAGGGTATCATGGGCCTAGTCATACACCAAAACAAGATCACCTTCGTGAAAGGCACGAGGGTTGAATTTTTGGTCATATTGAACTTTGGTGCACTTTTTGGCCACTTCAATGGTTTATAAAGTAACACGAAGGCCTTCAGAGGCACGTTTGAGCATGACAAGTATTTGTTCTAATGATTGGGTGTCAGGGATAATTTTGACAACTAAGTGGAGGGAAGGGATCTCAATAGTGGGGCCAGAGTCTCCCTATTATGGTTGAATAGTGGTACCAGAATCCATAGGTAGAGGAGTAGATGATCCACTACGAGTGGCCTCGTATTCATGAATCACCCCAAGGCAATCACAAAATTCATCGAGATGAGAGAAACATTGGGAATAGTGACCATGATGATCACACAGGACATAAGGGCGGTTTGTGTGCAATGTTTTGAGTTTCTTAGGTGGGACTGGTAAGTTAACATGGACTTCCGAGATATTTGACTCAAGGAACACTTCATGAAACAAAGTTCTAAGTGGAGGAAGCTTGAGGTAATTATTGGTGATGTGCCCAACAACTTTACACAAAGAACAGAGAGGTGACAACTTTGGGGCCTTAGGGGATGGAGGAGCTTGGGGAGCCTTGTCTTTCAATTCTTTCCTTTTAGCTTTTCCCCCCTAGCTAGATGCATTGAAATAGGAGTGGGTTCCTATTGAGGTTGTGATGGAACTGAAGTAGTGGCAGGGGTCATGAGGACTTGTTGAATCAAGGTCAAATCATGATAAGGTCTTGGATGACCAGGCAGAATGTTCATAGGGTGATCAATGTACCATACTATGATCCCAAAGTCATGTTAGGAAGGACTAGCAAAGCTATGATAGGGACAGAAAAAATTACCGAAGGGGGGAATAAGAAAGGTATTTGGCCTGCAGGGTAATGTCCTGATGGAATAGATCCAAGATGGTTGAGACCTAGAGGAACAATTCCTGGTGGAAACATAGGAGAGGCACCCACAAACGAAGGAGGTCCTGGGGGGTTGCGTCTAGAGAGCTCAATTGGAACAACAGCAACAAGGTACTCAGGAGTTGGCTATTGATCAGGTGTACCAGACTGCTTAAGGGAAGCTCGTGACACTTGTAATATGAAAACACCCATAGAGTTAGGCTCTGAGATGGGAGGGGGAGGACCAGGGAAAGCACCCAATAATGAGGAATATTTGTAGACTCTGGGTGAAACATTGGTGGGAGGTGTTGTAGACTATTTGTTAGACATTGATGAGAAAATGGACTCAGGGGAGGTCACGGATGTTGGCTCATAGTAAGTCAACTGATCGATGGTAATGATATTCCCTTCATGGGGGAAGCACATCTTGTGAAACACAACAGACACGATAGCTAACATGGCATATGTGTAACTACGACCTAAGAGAATGTTGTAATACAAAGGGGAATCAATGACTTCGGTGTCGACATGGATAGTCTTGCCTGCAAGGGTCACTGGAAAGTTGCGGTACATGCCAAGGGGTTGGAAGGGGTTTCCATCCCAAGCACACAAAGTGATGATGGAGGGGGATAACTCAGGGTACTTAAGTTGTTTCAAAACAACAGCAAACATCACATAGGTGGATGTGCCTTCATCAATAATGCATTGAGACATGATGGCATTACAAACTCTAACTGGTATTTGGAAAGCAATAGATGAAGGAAATGGATGATGCTCTGATGTATCAACCAGGAAGACAATCAGAATATTGTTAGAAGGATATGCTACACCCAAGTCAGTTAGTAGAGCTTTCTTTTGAGATGGGCATGACTGGAGGACTTCCAGTGTCGGCATGGCATTAGGTGATTGCGCCAAGTCATATATTATACAGTATGTATGAGAAACTATGTTAGAAGCCAAATTATAGCATGATGGTCCCTTTGGGATCTTAGGAACAACCTCAACTTTAGCTGGATGGATCTGTAAAGGACCATGTGGCATCGTAAGAGGCTCAACAGATACTTTGGTTTTGGACTCGATAGAAGACGAAGTCGAGGGCTTCTCATATTGACACGACCAAGCTTGCAGGTTGATATTGGAGGGGTTAACCTCATCCAAGTTCATCATAAGGATTTGAGAGTCATGAGGACCAAAAGGTTGGGGGTGATGGGCTGCTTCACCTGGTTGAGGTTGAGCAGCAACAAATATTTGTTGAGGGAAAGGATTTTTGAGCATTGTCGGTTGAGATGGCACAGGATATTGAGGTGATTACTGACCTCTAGAAGCTTCTTAACCTTCCCACATATTGCGCATTTGGGGTAAGAGAGGACACTCATGTGTATAATGACCATGTAAACCACAATGTGCACAAGGCTTGTTCGTACGAATAGCCTTGTTTTGCTTGGGCTGGTTGCCTTGTTGCTGGTTATTGGTGTTAGGTTGGTTCTCTTTGGGTTTAGTAGGTTGGTTACCTTGGTTACCCTAGTTACCCTTCCACTTCTTCTTTTTCTTTAAATTTTGGGGATTGGTTTCACTCTACTGTGCAAACACTTGGCCCTAAGGGGGCAATGGCTACTGGGGCTAAGGATGCATGGGAGGTTGCGACACTAATGATTGAGGAGCTGTAGTGCTAGGCTGTGCATAAGGAGGAGAAACAATTTGGTAGATGGGTTCGGGCTCTTGAAACATGTTTCTAGCAGGAGGGGCATAAGTGTTGGAGGAATTGGTGCCCCTCTACGGGTAGCCATAACTTTGTTGAGTATATGGCAAAGAGTGTGAAAGAGATCCAACGATATCATCGGTGGCATGAGATGCCCCCAGTGCATTGGCACTTCCAGGATGAGGGAGTTCTGGAATGACGGTATAGACATAACCAGATTGCGCATAAATCAGGTCATACTTAAGGGTAGTTTGGAGAGCTTCTTCACCGATTTGAGGAAAATGTGACGCGACATATTTTCCAATGGGAGATAAAAGGCTCCTAAGAAAATAATCTATATAGACACAATCTTCAAATGGCAGGGCACAACATGTGCTCCTCCTTCGATGCCACTCTTGAACATGGTCGAAAAGGCGAGTGGCGAAGGACTAAAGGAATGTGGTCAATAGCTTCGTATCAGTGTTGTACCAAAGAGGTAACTGGAAATATGAGAGGAACACTTTAGCAAGCATCGCGAAAACATAATGAGATGTGGAGGGCTGGTCTGCATACCATTCTGCAGCATCTCCAGTGAGCATGCATTGGAATAGCCGAAGATGAATGGAGTCATCAATTATGGAGTTGGATGAACACCACATGTGGAAGGATCAGACATGGTTGGTAGGATGCTCTCCAAAATTACTCTCAAACTTTGGGATGTCTGAAGGAATCTTAGTCAGCATAGAGGTCCAACCAGCATCATGGTGTATGGGGTCATTTATCAACTGGTTATAATCTAGTATACTGAACCCAACCATAAATGAGAGCATGGGGGTTGCCGAAACGGTTCTTGAGACTGTTCCACTTGATCTGGCCACCGGGATAGATGCGGAGCTAACACCAGGTTAGGTTCCTACACCAGTTGTGGGTCTAGCCATGGTGACGATATGCGATGAAGGGAGCTCAGAGTCATATGAGGAATTAGATGAACCAAGAGAAGATTCAGTGTGGGGACTTGTAGGGCTATGAACTCGAACCCGATGAGGAGGGATAATATGCCCAAGCGGAAACTAGGGGTGAAGCCCTAATAGTCTCTGCAACAAACCCCTTGGTGATGCAATGGTGGTAGACACACGTGACATGGAAATGGTGAAGGGAGATCAACAATATGCCTTTATCTCAATGAAGGGAGAAAAATTTGTTATGTTAAGTCTTGGCTTGGCAGTGTAAAACAAGTGCCCTTCGCTTCAGGTGTGCTTGTGTGTGCAAGTGTATTAATTGATTAAGCCTAGATCATGTTTGTAAAAGAAAAGGAAAAAGTCTTGCTAAAAATAAACTGAAATTAATAACAGAAAATGAACAACAAAATAATTAACTAAACCCCACCCAAAATGGGTTTGTAAACACTACACTAGTTGGTGTCTAAACCAATGGAAAATACATTGAAACGGTTAAGAGATTTCAATGTCGGTGTGACTGGGATCAAGTGACACTAAGCTGCTAGAAAGTGGTGCAACAACAACAAAAATCCAGAAGGGAAGATCGTTGCAAAAGGATAGGGAGATGGGTGGAAAACCTAGGGCAACCAATGGGACCCTAAGGCAAATGAACAAACAAGTTTAAATGTGAAACTATGGATGGTAACAACCTATCTTAACAAATATGAAACAAAAGGGTGCAGATTTGGAAAATGTGGCTAAAAGCGCTACAAAAACTCATACTACTCACTCAGCTAAACTCCTCCTAGAAAGGTGGAAGTGTACTAGAAACCCTAGGGGAGGCTAAATTTGACTTTGACGAGTAAATTAGAGTGGATGAACGCCTAATTGGGATGTGACAAAGGTCAGACAACCCAGCAGACAACTCCCTACAAGACCCAAAAAAAGATCTAAGAAAAACTCTAAAACCCAGAAATTGCAGGTATTGAGTTGTCTTCCTATAGGGATCACACCTTTTGGGCTGATAAGTGCACTCTAGCCTCCAGATCACTCTTTTTGGGCCAAAAGTATGATTTATGCTCCATGGATCCTGTTTGGCAAATCTCGGAAAAAAGTGTCGCCTTTGTCGCAGCTAGTTCCTGTGACCTGTGGAAATGACCAGAAAGCTTGCGAAAGTCAGAAATTTATCAGATCGGGGATTACAAAACTAGGAAAGATTAATAGAATTGAAAAAATAAGAAACCTTAAGATGAAAATGGAAGGTCACCCAGGTTTCTGGATCTGAAGTATAAAACCCAACGGAGTCGCCAATTTTGTTGTAGTGTTTTATTCTCAAGGATGTACGAAAAGAACCCACTTAAGATTGTGTATGACAAACAATCTCAACAATATAAATGGATGCTAAACATTGTAGATCTCCAAAAACTAATAGAAACAAAACATGCCAAAGTCCGGATCTATGCCACAATCATAGTTAAACAACAAAAAGAAAGAGTAATAACTCCAATCATCCAATGGAACATGATATGTAAATAATAATTTTATTATAACACTTATGAAAGGAACAAATAGATGTTACCAGTCCCCCTGTATGGGATGGGTTCTTGGCTATCCTCAAACGTCTTCAACTTGTGTAGAGTCTCTCTTCTCTATAATGTATAAACCCAGCAAAAATATGGTGTGTGACAATGAAAATAATTATAGTTACAACAGTGAGTTCAACAATCAAAATAATCATAAGTGAATAATGAATGCAAAAGCCTTCTATTTATAAAAAAATATTGAGTTATCCTCTAATTATGAGCAATAATAAAATATTATTGATCCCATTCTTGGAATAACCATATAGAATATTTTATTATATTTGTTTAGGAGGGAAAAAGTATTTAAACTTTTATTTAGAAACAATAAATAAATAAATGATTTCTTTATCATCTCAAGGAATTAGTTAAGGAATAATAAACAAATAAGGATTTATTTAATTATTAGTAAGGGATTTAGTCAAATTTGACAAAGAATAATAATTAATTAGTGATTAATTAATTATTCTTGGAGAAAAAAAAAAATTAATGATTTATTTGTTTATTTTTCATGATTGGGTCAAATATGACAAGGAATAATAATAAAACAATGGTTAAATTAATTATTCCTAGAAGAAAATCAAATAAATAATGTTTATTTAATTATTCTCCATGGGTTTATCTATAAATTACTTATTAAAGGTGGTTTATTAAGCAATTTCTCACAGTGAAACCAATTTTACTATGGTAAAATTGGCTTTACATGTTGTACTTCAATCGATCTCATAAATTAGGCTAGATTATCAATTTTTTGGTGATAACAACAATAGCAGGGTTCTAAAGAGATGGTTGTTGATCGAATGTACCAGACTGCTTGAGAGCAGACCAGGATGCTTGTAACATGAAAATACTCATAGAATTAGGCTCTGAGATGAGAGGGGGAGGACCAGGGAAAGCACCCAATAATGAGGAATCTTTGTAGACTCTGGGTGAGACACTGGTGAGGGGAGTTGAAGAATGCTTATCTAACATTGACAAGATAATGGAGTCGGGGGAGGTCATGGATGCCAGCTCTTAGTAAGTCAACTGATCGATGGTAAATATTTTCTCTTCATGGGGGAAGCACATCTTGCGGAAAACCACAATTGCAACGACTGACATGGCATATGTGTAACTACGAACCAAGAGAATGTTGTAATATAAAGGGGTATCAATAACCTCAATGTATACATGGATAGTCTTGCCCACAAGGGTCACTAGATAGTTTCGGTACATGCTAAGAGGCTGGGAGGAGTGTCCATCGCAAGCACGCAAAGTGATGGTGGAGGGGGACAACTCAGGTCACTATAGTTGTTTCCAAACAACAGTGGACATCACACAAGTGGATGCACCTTCATTGATAATGCATCGGGAGATAAGGGCATTACGGACTCGAACTGGTATCTGGAAAGAAACAGTTGAAGGCAATGGGGGATGTTCTGATGTATCAACTGGGAAGACAATCAAATGATCATCATAAGGCTCTAATGTTCCCAAAACAGTTAGCAGATTATTCTTTTGAGATGGGCATGACTGGAGCACTTCTAGTGTTGACATGGAAGCAAGTGATTGTGCCAAGTCCTCTACTATACTTTATGTATGGGAAGTTCAATTAGAATCTGCATTACTATGTAATGGGATATTGAGAATGGCCTCAACTTTAGGTTGAGGGATATGTAGAGGATCATTTGGTGTCATAAGAGGCTCAATAGATGTTTTGGTTTTTGATTCAATGGCGAGAAAAGTCGATGGCTTGTCATATTAACGTGACCAAGTTTGCACTTTGATATCAGAGGGATTAGCCTCATCAAAATTCATCATAAGGACCTGGTAGTCACCAAGACTAGAAGGTTAGGAGGGATGGGTTGTATGACCTATTTGAGGTTGAGCAACAACAAATCCTTGCTGAGGGAAAGGATTTGTGAGCACTGCTAGTTGAGATGGCGCAGGATTCTGAGGCAATTGTTGACCTCTAGAAGTTGTTTGAACTTCCCACATTTGGCACATCTGGGGTAAGAGAGGACACTCAAGTCTGTAATGGCCATGTACACCACAACATGCATAACGCTTGTTCATGCGAATAGCCTTTTTTTTCTTGGGTTGGCTACTCTGTTGCTGGTTGTTGGTGTTACGTTGGTTACCCTGGGGTTCACTAGGTTGATTACCTTGATTACCCTGGTTACCCTTGTTACCTTTCCCCTTATTCTTTTTCTTCGAATTTTGGGATTGGTCACACTTTGTTGCACAAACACTTGACCCTGAGGGGGCGGTGGTTGCTGCGGCTAAGGATGCATGGGAGGCTATGATGCTAATGCTTGAGGGGCTGGAGTGCTCGGCCATGCATAAGGAGGAGCAATGTTTGGTAGATATGCTAGGGCCCTGAAAACACATTTCTAGCAGGAGGGGCATGTCGCATAAGTGTTGGAGGAACTGGTTCCCCCCTGCAGATAGCCATAACTTTGTTAAGTATATGGAAAAGGATGTGAAAGGATTCCAATGATACTGTCAGTGGTGTGAGATGCCACTAGTGCATTGGCACTTCATGGACGGGGAGGGTCTAGAATGAAGGCATAGAAATAACTAGATTGCGCATAAATTAGGTCATATCTTAGAGTGGTTTCAAGAGCTTCTTCCTCGGTTTGAGGAAAATGGGATGTGACATCTTTTCCAATGGCTAGTAAAAGGCTCCTAAGAAACCAATCTAGATAGACACAGTCTTCGAAGGGCAGGGTATGGCATGTGCTCCTCCTTCTACGCCACCCTTGAACATAGTTGGAAAGGCGAGTGGTGGAGGACTGACAAAATGAGGTCAATAGCTCCATACCAGTGTTGTACCAGAGACATAACTAGCAATATGAGAGGAAAGCTTTAGCAAGCATTGCGAAAATGGAATGAGATGCGACGGGCTAGTCTACATACCATTTTGCAGCATCTCCAGTGAGTATATGTTGGAAGAGCCAAAGACGAATGGAGTCATCAGTAATGGAGTTGGACGAACACCACATGTGGAAGGAGCAGTCATGGTTGGTAGGATCCTCTCTATCATTACCCTCAAACTTTGGGATGTCTGAGGGAAGCTTAGTCAACATAGCAGGCCAACTAGCATCGTGGTGTATGGGATCGTTTATCAACTGGCTAAAATCTGGTAGACTTACACCAACCATAAAAGGGAGCATGGGGGCTACTGAAATGGTTCTTGAGATTGTTTTGCTTGATGTGACTACTGGGATAAAACCAAAGACAACACCAAGTTGGGTTCCTGCACCAGCTATGGGTCCAGACATGGTGATGATATGTGGTGAAGGAGGCTCGGAATCAGATGAGGAATCATATGAACCATGAGAAGAGTCGGTATGTGGACTTGGAGGGCTATGAACTCGAACTCGACAGGATGGGGTAATATGCCAAAGCGGAAACTGGGGGTGAAGGCCTAATATTCTCCGCAATAAACGCCTTTGTGGTGCAATGGTGGTAAGACACACGTGACATGGAAATGGTGAAGGGAGATCAACAATATGACTTTGTCTCGATGAGGGGAGATAAATTTATTATTTTAAGTCTTGGCTTGGTGGTGTAAACCAAGCGCCCTTCGCTTAAGGTGTGCTTGTGTCTGCAATTTTGTTTATTGATTAAGCCCAGATCATGTTTGTAAAAAAGAAAAAAGCTTGCTGAAAATAAATTGAAATTAACAACAGAAAATGAAAACAAAACAATTAACTAAACCCCACCCAAATTTGGTTTGCAAGAACTCTGCTAGTTGGTGGCGAAATCAACCAAAAAACATACTAAAAAGGTCAAGATATCTAATTGTCAGTTTGACTGGGATCAAATGACACTAGGCTATTGGAAAGTGGTGCAACTATAGCAAAAACTAGAGAGGAAGATCACTGCAAAAGTTTAGGGAGATAGGTGAAAAACCTAGGGTAACCGATTCGACCCTAAGGCTAGTAACCAAATAAGGTTTAATATGAAACTATAGATGGAAACAACCTATCCTTGGAGATCTAAAATAGAAGGGTATAAGTCTAGGAAATATGGCTAAAAGTGTTGTAGAAATTCAGACTACTCACTCAGCTAAACTCCTCCTATAAAGGTGGAAGTGTACTAGAAGCCCTAGAGGGGTTAAATTCCACTTCGACGAGTAAATCAGATTATATCGATGCCTAAGCAGGATGAGACAAAGGTCAAAAAACCCAACAGACAACTCTCGGCAAAATCTAGAAACAAATATGATATAAACTCATAAACGCTAAAATCGTAGGTACTGACCTGTTTTTAGGTGAGATTGCAATTTTTGGGCTAAAAAGTGCGCTCTGGACTCTAGATCGCACTTTTTAGGCTAAAAAATGTGATTTCTGCTCCTTGATTCCTAGTCAGAAAGACTCTAAAAAAATTACTATCTTTGTTGGCGCTGGTTCTTGTGACCTGCGGAAAAGACCAAAAAACTAGCGGAAGTCAGAAATTTAATAGATCTAGGGTTAAAAATGTAGGAATCATTAAGAGACAAAAGAAAAACAAAAAACAAAAAAACAAAAAAAAACAAAAAGCAAAAAACAAAAAACAAAAAACAAAAGAACAAAACAAAAAAAACAAACAAAAACAAAAACAAAAAACAAAAAAATTACAAAAATCAAAAAACAAAAGACAAAAAAACCTAAGCTGAAAACTGAAGTTCACCCAGGTTTCTGGATTTGAAGCATAAAACCAGTGGTGTCGCCAATTTTGTTGTAGTGTTTTCCTCTCAATGATGTACGAAAAGAACCCACTTAAGACCGTGGATAGCAAACAGTATCAACAATATAAATGGCTCCTAAACATTTTAGATTTGTAGCAAATGATAGAAAAAACCTACCAAAGTCCTAATCTATGCCACAATCATAGTCAAACAACAAAAAGAAACAATAATAACTCTAATCATCCAATGGAAACCAGATATGCAAAGAATATATTTTATTATAACACTTGTGAAGGGAATAAATAAATGTTACCAGTCCCCCTCTATGAGATGGGTTCTTGGCTATCCTCAAAAATCTTCAACTTTTTTATAGAGTCTCTCTCCTATAAAATGTGTAAACCCAGCAAATGAAATGTTTGAGTTCAATGGGAACTCAAATGGAAGAAAAGTGGTGGTGGACAATGAAAATAATCAAAAGTGAATGATGAATGGAAAACCCTTCTATTTATAACAAAATATTGAGTTATCCTCGAATAATGAGCAATAATAAAATATTGTTAACCCCATCCTTAGAATAACCACTTGGAATATTTTATTATTATTTGCGTGGGAGGGGAAAATATTTAAACTTTATTTAGAAATCATAAATAAATAATATATTATATTATATCTCAAGAAATTGGTTAAGGAATAATAAAAAAATAATAATTTATTTTAATTATTCCTAAAGGATTTAGTCAAATTTGACAAGGAATAATAATTAATTAGTGATTAATTAATTATTCCTAGAGAAAAAAAAGATAATTAATAATTTATCTGTTGATTTTTCATAATTGGGTCAAATATGACAAGGAATAATAATTGAACAATGGTTTAATTAATTATTCCTAGAAGAAAATTAAATAAATAGTGATATATTTAATTATTCTTCATGGGTTTAATTATAAATTACTTAACAAAGGTGCTTTATTAAGTAATTTTTCACAGTGAAAGCAATTTTACTATGTTAAAATTGAATTTACATGATGTACTTCGATCCATCTAGTAAATTAGGCTAGATGATCAATTTTTTGGTGATAACAACTGGTCACTCGATTAATCAAAGTATTCGTGAGCATGCAGTTGACATCAAGCATGGCAAGATCCTCTCCTCTACTTTGACAGACCATGAAGAAAAATCTAGTCATCACATTTGCATTGAGGAAGCCCATGTCATTGGCAAGGTTAGTCATTTCCATCATCATAAATTCAAGGAGGCCTTGGAAATTGAAAAAAGGCCCAATAATTGAAATAGATATGATAGTTGGAATATTAGCAGAAGTTAGGTCCCTATCATGTCCTCCTAGTTTGTTTCTGTTTTCTCATGATTTTATTTTTTAGGGTTTGACGTTTCTATTTATGAATTTTTTGTTTCCATATAGGTATTTGCATTTAATGTTAAATATTTCTTTGATCTGTTTTCTCACCTTAAAAAAAAATTCCCTTCCTTT